>LOND01000608.1:0-95315 GCA_014220965.1 Paragonimus kellicotti | reverse complement strand
ACAACTAACAATCATACAGGTTTATGAAGAATCTCATGAAGAATCTCACCCAGATCGAGAAAGCAGAACAACGCGGTTCATGTCAGTTCGCTCACTATTGTATCTAAATAGGCTGCGTAAGTTTGCATAATCCATCACATATCGTTAACACGTCAATGATCGCTTGGATTTGGTGTATATGTTTTTCAATCAGCTAAAACACCCAGCCAAACAAGAAGAGGACTGAAATTTAAGTAAATCGCTCGATAAGCAGATAAAACTCACTTTGTGTCCGCACATAATCAACCCAGAAAATCCTCTACCAGAAAATGACGTGAGGACGCCTTCAGTTAAACAGGTTTTGGGGGTATGTTTCAATACAAACTCGTGCGGAAAAACAAATGGGACTGTCCGCTAACTGATCACCAGAAATATTCTTGTGGAGTAAAGCTGCGGTCAACCTTCAGAAGTGCCGAAGTGAGCTAACCAAGTTATGATTTATGATTAGGCTTATTCCTTTCCAGATTTTATACGGGAGGCATCGATAAAAAAACTAACGCTTTGAGGCTGATAGTCACGCTGCTATTTGACCAATTGTGCATCTAAACGTATATGTTCGTGTAGACATCATTTTAAGAATCTTATTATATTAATATATTGATTATTACGATACGTCACATTAATCGACTCCTTGACTAGCCTTCTTTTGTGAACGCAATTCAAGCCAGCAGTATGCATTACGATCGTGAAACTCCAACGTTCACAAAAACAAATAAAACTTACTGAGTTGGATGACATTACGCAGAACTTTTTTAGCGTGACCTTCAATCTTGCATCTGCAATAGTCAGACATTCCAGTTACATGCGTTAAAATAAAACAGACAATAACAGCTACGGTCAGACCAAACGTGTTTAACACCAAAGCATTAACCCTACTCAACGCCCTGAGAGAAAGAGGGAGAGAGTCACGAGAGCTGTCGGCATGGTAAGCACGTGACTAGGTTGACGTTGTTGAGCCCTTAAAGAAGTTGAGCCTTGTCAGCGTTTCCATTAGACTTCCACAACGACCTTGTCAGAATACTCACTCGGAATACAGCTCTTTTTCAAGACCATTCCGCGTCTCAGTGAAATAGTGCAAATATTGCAGCTACAAACCACACATGTCAGGTCTAGAAACTCAATCCAACTACGTCCAGAAGTCTGATAAGGGATTAAAGAGTGACCGCAAAACAGTAAATCAAGGTAGAAGACAATTATATTGTCACCCGCAATGTTTCATTTCTTGAGAACACAGATATTTGTGCTAACGCACTTCATGATTTAAACTGGCTGGAATTTATGGCTGCTATATCCGGACGTTCTGACATCCAGTTGACTGGTGCCAACATGACACCTAGGTCTGCGCGTTTAGTATCCATTCCAGCACCAGGGTTATCGTTTCTCACTGGACGAGCCTTATTATCTTGGTCTGGCGTCCGTCACCAACTTCCGAATGGTGTCAGATTCCATACAGACCGATCACGGAAAGCCAGGTCGGATCTTTGTAAATTGCGTGGTACTCCACCCAGTTATTGTCCGTTTATCTTAACTGAATACGGTGAACCGAGCATCGAATCGTCAGATTTCGACCAGCTTCCCTGAACAGAAAGCATATTGAGGCCTAAGCGATTAGAGATAGACCCATGAGAAAGGTATTCTGTTGTGACTTCCGTCAATTGCTTTTATATAGATGCAGCATCCTTTCTCAGTCAACTGGAGGAGTTGTGAATGGTATGCGACGAGTTGAGACCATCTACTGTCTATATCACAGAAAATTGATATAAGATCAACGTTAAGGACGAGAAAATTAATATAACATTCTCAAGACCTCGGCGGTACATGACCCGGATCTTCTGAGCTAGTTTGAAACTCTATGGCGCGTTGTGCATCCCAACCAATCATCTAGTTATCTTCTAGGTGTGACGTATCGACCCCCGTCCGCCTCGTAATTCAGCGACTATTTACTTAGTAACGCCATACCCAAACTGTCCTTCACAGAATTTACACAGCTGCAATTTATGAGTGATTCTAATCACTCTGAGACTGACTTTGGAACCAGTGAGGTTCATGCTAGACTTACATCACCCAAGTTTGAATTTTACGATGCAGTTATGGAGTCTTATTAACCGAAATTGTCATGGGATTCACGCGGTGGATAGGCTTTCAACAACGTTCGAGGTCAGATTGAATTCCAATCGGCGAAATATGAATGATTAATGGTGCACGAATTTTTACCTGCCTTGATCGTAGTAACCACAGAGTCACCATACTTAAACTTATAGGTGGAATGGAGATATCCTCTCAGACTGGAAATCCCGGACCAGACAGCCTAACGGTACGCACTGGTTTGGTGCTGCAGTATACCTATCACTAGATTATAACCAGCACTTTATTGTGGACTCCGCTACTATAGCCGTCTACACGTACATTCCGATCAGGCAACCTAGATGACTCAGGAGGAAAAACAACTTCGGAGTCACACAAGATATTTGCTGGCAATAAAATGATAAGCTTGGAACAACTAGAGAGAACTTGAGAAAACATACGGTGAGTACTGTATAGTCTGTAACTGGGGCACAGCAATTATGAGGACTGACAAAAGTCAGTACCAGCTAGCTCTGATTAACAAAGTTAGGGTCAACCCAAAACCATCCTAAAGCTTGGTTGCGTCCATCATTAAAGGGCGTCCAGCAGTTGACAAATTGCATCACACAGATAGAACTACCGTCTCAATTGCAGAAACCGCCTACGATCTTGATAACCGGTAACTGTGTTCGCTTACAGCTTCAGAGGGTCAGTACGTGCGCCTACTGATGTCATGATGACAAGTATATCAACACCACAGGGCAGATTCCAAAATTATCAAAGCTTTGTGAAAACGAGCTTCCAAGTCATGATCTCGTCGTTCCTCCAACGCTAAAGTTGCGCACTACTGAGCTTTCTGTGAACTTTTCGACCGATTTCTCTCAAAACGGACGCTTCTCAAAGCCTCGAAGGTTTACACAATGTCACTCATTTACAGAGACTGTGATCGCAATTTGCCCGCTAACTTCAGGCCGACTAAATTATTATCGGTTCTCTCAGTGGTGATAGTGAACTGAACCGTCAACCTGTCACAGTTGCCAGTTGCACTGTTGCCTAAGAGTGAACACGTATTCCAAATGATATTCATGCGCTTCACCAATTTGCTTGCTACTTGGGAAGACTGGACAAAGACGGCTGTTGTTGATAAACCGGTTGATATGGTTTTGTAGACTTCTCTAGAGCCTGCGAGCGAGTAGACCTATTAAAACTTTGCACGACGCTTCATAATTTTGGCACAGAAAATTCTCTTATCTTATGGCTCAACGAGTACCTCCAACATCACCGTTTTAATGTCAAGGTGAGTAGAACTTTGTCGGATTGGTACTGTGCTTCCAGCGATGTACTAGGAAATTCAACGCTAGGATTTCTGCTCTGTATTCTGTTTGTGTACACGATCCCACAGCTTGTAAATCACTTGTTGCTATTACGTGTTGATGATACTAAAATTTTGCGTATAGTGGACAACGTGACTAAAAGTGAGAAGCTTCAGAGCGCTTTAAAAACCTTACACAGGTAACCGAAAACAAACGTCCGTTTAAGACGGCTAAATGTTTGGGGATAGACAGTAGATGGATCAACGTTCCATCCACTTGTCATGCATGCTTAATAAAAAGGCGTTTCGGGCAAGCAGACACCTGGCATCTTCTGGAACTGCTGGCATTTACGTTGACGAATTTCGAAGAAATATCCACTTTAAAGCACTATGACGCACGCTACCAAATACCCACAATAATTCGTATTAGTTATACACCGAGTTCCACTTACCCCACCTTCCAAAAATATTCATCACTGTTTTGAGGAAAGTCAAAAAACAACCAGGCGGATACGATAGTGCAGTTAACAAATACTGTGTTAAGCAATGGATTTTGTTTTCAATCTGATCAATAATGATAATAATAATAAATCTTAAGGCGATCCTCCAGGTAGTTATCACAGCTATTAGTGTGTTCACAAATTATACGTTTTCTGTTGTTAAGACACATCGTATTGTCACTTGGCTTTATCACGCTGGCACTAGGCCTAGTTACCCATTAAACAATTCCTGACTAACTTGAATGGAGCAACATGACGCAGTTTCTCTCTGTCTTATCAATAACTCGCATGTGTTACGCGCTTGCTTCCAAGTCTTGCCCTATTTGAGAATATTCTAGAGCGCGGAGTGTCCATCTGTTAATTTATAGACTGTTACCAACTAAGTCGAATTAACGACAGTAAGTTTCTCTTCGTTCGTCACGTACTCTGAAAAAATACTGTGTGCTGCATGGGTGCGTCACCGTTCTCAGTCAAATGATACTGAAGGTCGATCAGTCTTCGAAATTCAATCGATTAGCTTATCTTGAATTTCCGTTCCTTGCAGCTGCACGCACACTCATTCGGTCAGTAATGCTGCCCACGACTTTGTCGTCTCCAGTGTGTACACTTTATTTCACTCGTGAGCTTCGAAACACAGACGCGACAGGACTAGCGCTGCTTGGTAATTTCCGTTGCATCCATTCAGTATGGACGGCTGCGGCAGTAAATAACTTCATGGGTGATCAAAGGATGCTTCACATTCATGGGTCCCGAACATCTATATACCGTCTGGTGAGGGTATCGCGGGTTTTAGTGAAATATAGTAGCATCAACTACTGCACAATTGATCGCGGCTGTCACATTCCACAGACTTTCAATCGCTTTGTTTTTAAAACAAGCACTGTGTTCGAGTTTCGTCCCGTTAGAGTTCGCCAAAAAGTGCACATCTTTGTCACGTCTAGATTGGAACACTGCCCTTGAGAGGGCCTGATCGAGTGTGAGAAGAGTTAATCTACATGTGCTGTCGACAGACATACAGCGTTTTCCTATTCATACATAGCAGCAGAAGATTTGATAGACATATAGATCAAATGAGATTGCGATGAGGCTAACTGACACAGTGGGTAAGCTAGTAGTAGATAGGATGAAAATCTTGTCGTTTTTCATTATCGTGCCGACCATTTTCCGTAGAGTTAGGTGTGTTCGTGTGCTTAGGTAACGAAATAAGGAGTGCGTTAGCATTCACGGTTCTTAATGCAAGGACTATTTCTGACGTGTACTTTTGGCAAAATACCACTGGAATGCATAAAAAATGTCGGCGTTCACCAGGATCGAAGTTGGTTTCGCCCATTGCTGCTGGCCTCTATGTTCGCAAAGCTGGTACGAAATTTCGTCTACTTCGTTTTGGAGATTCCTCTCTCTCTCTAATTTTACATCATCTCGAGCGTCTCAATGCTCTTTCAGATGTCGGTAAGTAGGACCTAATATTGCATCGTAGCAAACCAAATACTCCGTGAACTCATTCCTGGTAAAGAGTTAAGAACGCGTTCCAAGGTTTCCGAAGTTGCACAAGAATTTCGGCACGACGCTGGCACGTACTCTTTAGTGATGTCATTCGTGAACCACCGCAAAGGCACAACGGTATCTCGTCTAGCCACTGGAAAGCTCTAAGTTATGTGACAGAGATTGACGCGTGTGAAGAATTCGTCCGTGTCATTTGGACAATTATACATCAATGTCTGTCTGATACACTGTCCAGTCAACCGTGGTTTTCCACTTGGCATTGGTCGAATCCGACGACCACTTGACCAATCAAATGCAAACCATACCACAGTTGTCCTTGACCAAGATCATAAGTGCAAACCGCGCTACACTGTCGTTCGAGCAGAGTTGGAGAGTGCATCGATCTGGGCACACGCAACGTGGTCCCCACGTGCGTTCACCGTATTCACAGCACATTTACGCACGTGACTCAGCTCACTACGCATGGTACCAACACAGTGTGGTCAGTCGAGCAACAGCTGTAAAAACGGAGCACACATCAGCCCCGGCGATCAGCGCAATAACCCACCTGTGGAAGTAGTCTTATTTCTTTCCCCTTCTCGCGTCTTGAATCTATCGGGATCATAACTGATCTAGCCTTTTGTTGTCAGCGTTTCCCCGAAGTTTATCACAACATGCTATTTATCGATAAAACAGTATATGAAATTTTACTCTTCTTCCTTCTGCTATTGGTAATTAGGATGTTATGGTTCACTATCTGTATTGACCCTTATCAAGTTTTTAAACAAGAAAAAACATGCGGCTATACACATGTAAACTTGCGCTTTCACTTCCTAAGGGATATAATGTTCAGACCAGCATTTTCCGAAAATAGAAACAGGTTCGTTTTGTTGACAGTGATCTTATAGAAATCACCTTCTGTTAGGTAAGGTTGACCAATTGCCTTAAATGCTTTGTAGGAGTAAAGACTCATTTAATTGTGCAAACCATGTATTAACACCTCGCAGTATGCGCGAATTAGTTTTGATGCGCACAGGACTGATCAGTTCAGTTTTTTTACTCGCCCTAAGTGACTTCCTTTGTTTGCTCTCCAATGTGTCTACCTAACTTATAATTCACCACTCCACATGCCCTTGTAATTTTCATTGTCGTTCGATTATCACAGAGGGCAAAATTGTCGTTATCTACGTAACAGATTAGATGGGCGTTCATTATTCCGTTCACCTGAGGGTTGAATCTTCTGGAAAGTGTTCGTGAACGACGCTAGAGCTTACTAGGAGTTAGGCGAGTACTCAGCTTACACTTTCTGTTCATCCGCATAATGTCAGTTGGGCAAATCTGTAAACACTGGCATCTTCACTTAACAGAAGATTGACGTGTTCGTGTGTAGGTCGAACGGTAAGTCGGAAGGGTTGAGTGGGTCCCAATGCACGGTGATTTGCCTAGTAGTGGGTTGCCTAAGTTCAGTTATTTTATATGTGAGTCTCCAGTCTAGTTGACTTAGTATTGTCATCGATATGTTTGTTTAGACGATTCAATATATCGATAAATAGAGCATCTGATCAGGCGTTGCGTTTAATTTTCAACAGGGGCTATCTTTAAGTCAGTCCTTTTTCTCAATGACTCTCGACCTTTCTCTTCAGGTTGCTTACGAAATTGAATGCAAACATAGATTCACACGTTCAGTTTAGTAAAGCCCTCAAGGGAGGGAACTCGTGCAAATTTAGTATACAACGTACCCGTAGCTAATTAAAAAGAATGGGCTAATTATGCCATCTGCTGCTGTTGTCATCAGGATTAACAAAATGTAGGTATGATAACCAACTAGACGGTTGAAACTTACCGGATAGATGGGCTCAGACATTTTCTCTGAAAGCCGCCTACGGTATGCAAAGGTTTTTCGGGCAGAACAAATAGCTTATGGCCGACCACGATGCCTCACATTTCGACTTCGCCTGGATCAAAAACGAGTTCCGGTTGCTTCGACCCAACTAGCTTTGCAATGGTAGCGACACATTGGGAATCCACTGCTCACAAGGTTGTCTTAATTTTGATACTTTCTACACGGACACCTTCTGTGTTCCAACGAATCTGCCAAAACGAAAACCATGTTATCTTGGTCAGGATTGGAACGCCCGGCATTTAACCCACCTGATCCCCTAGAAAATTACGTTGGCCTTAGGAAATAAAGGTTCATCTCTTCTGTGGTTATGCATTTGTTATAGTGGCCGCACTCATCGCGCGGTAGTAATGTAAACGTTTTCCGTCCCCCTCTTGTCACTCGGTCGAAAGGGTGTTTTCACTGGGCAGACATTCTCTGTATCTTTTGGGGTGTGACCAGATCTACCTACCGTTCTGAAACATTCAGTTGTGAATGAACGAGCACATTTGAAATAAATGATGTTCTCCCCACCTTGAAAGCATACACCTCATGACAGTCCGGAACTCAGAAATTAATTGATCTAATAGTCGGAATGACCAGCATCAACAGTGTTTAGCTCTGACATGTTAATGTTGACTTCGCTCCCAAATGCTTCAGACTGTGTTGCACTTTATGAGAGAACATTTGCACTCAGTGTAAACTTCTACGTCCCTTCTTAATCTCCAACTCCTACGTGATAAGTTCAGTTTCTATGATATCTTTTGTTTGCGAGTTACCTCATCTCTTGTGTAAAATGGTGGCTGTGTCGGTAGTCGACAGCTGCTGAATGTTTAGGCTAACCTGTTCTATGTTCAAGTGGGAGGATCAGGATTCCCGTATTTATGGATACCAATGATCCGTAATTGGGGTCGGTACAAAGTAGAGTAATAGACGGCTGTTTATGGTTTTAAACGTATTGAGGACGTTCATGAGTCCAACCAACTTCACTAGGTTTAACCAGGAGGATCTATAGTTTCCAGTTTTCAAGCGATTCTCGAGATGTCATCCTGCCATCTACTGAAACATATTCTGTTAATAAATGAGGTATTTTCCTAGGTTTCTATTAAAGCAGTCGGCCAGTTGCCATATAATGAATGGATTATTGCTGAGAGGTTTATACAGAAGACAGAAATAGCATGAAATATAGTGCGCACTACGAAGTTTTATGTTTCAACCAGGTTACAGAAACCGCAGAACGACCATGTGACCACATATAGATCTATACGACACCTTTTGAAAGATATGCTTACAGAACTTCAAAGCTCATTGTGTAGCAATAAAGGAATTTCGAAAGTGCTTTAAAGTCTAGTTCCATTAGCAGGCGGCTTAGGCTAATACCGGAAAAACATAGGTGGGAAAATTACTAATGCAATTATCAAGTCCGTTGCAGTCAAAGATAATCGATCGAGGGAAATAAATAGGTAAATAGTATCAAACGATAATCCTAAAGATGCCGCCTCAAAAGCAAAGTAAGTCTGTTCTAGGGAACGCATGACTTGGCGCTAGCACAGTTAGGTCAATTACAATAGGTGAACAGTTGCAAAATTCACATGATATTTCCATGAAAGCTAAAGGCTAATCCTGGTTGTCTACAGCGTGGCAGCCGTACATATCAATTTCGAGATATTTTTGAAGATGCCAATAAGAATGAAAAAATCACAATAACTTCAAACTGATTGCTCACAAAACAGAGATCAGTTGTGGTGGATAGCCATAAATCCCAGTGTCACAAACGGTGACTAATTTAAAGAAGTACCTAACAAAAAAGTTTTCTGTGGAGGAATCAGAACGCCGGCATTCTGGAAACTGTGTTGGTGACTTAAAAAATGTCTATCTTTCAACCATGCACTATTACTTGGCTGGCTAACAAATACCTGGAAAGAACTCAAAATCTCACTTACAATCATAAGTCACTCCAGAAACGATTTGTCAAGCTATCGACCAGTAGTATTTAAAGTAATGTAGGGCATGTTTTCTGCTATCTTCAGGAATACAGTGATTTTGAGCTCTGGCTATGCATATTACGAATGTCCTACCTATCACAAACTTTCAGAGTGCATGTAGTTTTTGGGTGAAGGTTGCCGATTAGGAATACATCACTGATGTAATCCAACTTTATTTTTTTCAAAGCCATCTGTCGAGTCAACCACTCTATCCTACCAAGGAAACTGTGGAACTGTCGCTTCGATGGATCATGGCTAGGGTGGTTAAGGAGCAAGTCAACCAGGCGTACTGTTAGAAACAATAATTAGTAGTATTCATTAGCCTGACCCGGTGACAACGGCAGCTTTCCACGAGAGTTCTTTGCCAGCTGTCTTTGAGCAATGTTCTGTCTGTAATATCTTCTCCCTCAACCGAAGACGAGAAAACTGCGTGGATTGTAACTTGCCTGGAAGGCATGAAACCCCCACTAAACACTAAATTTGCTCGTTGACGATTTGTAAAAAAAAATGGCTAAAATACTAGAATGATATGACATCATCTTTTCAGAACTTGTGTAATCTATCATCGTGAGAAATTCTTCATTGTACTGAATGCCTTGATCCGTCATTACCTTTATCGTATTTATGTTCGGAGAATAGCATCCCACAAAAAATTCTCCACTCAGATAGTCCAAGAAGTTAGGTCAGTTATCAAGGCATTACAAGTATCTGAGCAGGAGCTTAACGGTCAACGATACAACCCGCTGCCTCTTTCTACCATGCTGGGAGAAATAATTACGTTTTCAAAATAACAGGCTACTTTGTGGGTACAATGATTTTGCCATCGGAATCGGTTCATCTCAATTGCCACTGATGGATCTTAAATGCAAATTCGATCGGTACTTACGTAAGGAACTATCCATGTTACAAGTTTGGTGGTACCCGTTCTAACAAGTCAGTACTAGTCATCAGAACTCTGTCAGAACAGTTTCACTCCACAGCAGCAAAATGACTTTCAACCCTTTTCCCTTTTTTGTACTTCCATAAATTGTTCTACACAAATACTACCACGGACAGCGCAGAAGGAAGTGCATAAATCAACCATTTTTTTCTTCTTTTCCCTCCCACATTTATAGCCTACAAACAACAAAACCATCTAATAGTCCGCTGATTAACTTACTGAAGTCAGCTGGGTATATTTGCAATTTGATTTTCAGGAGTGTGGACACAATGTGACGGACGCGCCTTGAATTAGAACATCTATTAGATGAATAGTAATGATCGCGGAAGAGCCGATATGCTTTTGTTCTGTTTCATTAATTAATGACATGCCGGACGACTGGTCAAAATGACCATGTCATCTGTACGTAACTTACATATGGACGATTGTAAGGTGCGTTTCTTCTCAACGAATTAGCGACCTAATCAGACTAAGTTAACTATGAAGTATGACTGCCTATGGTATATGACTGAGACAAGCTGTTTATTCAGTTCATTCTGATGTGCATAAACATAACATCAACAATTCAATGGCCTTGATAGCTGATAAACCCGACAAACAAAACCGAAATTGGGGCTGTATATAGCGTTCAGCTTACAACCAGTTAAAACCCATCTGCATCGTAAGCTGACGGGCGTTTCCAAACAAAAACCGACAATAACTGTTTTGAGTGAATAACACTCAATTTGCCGTAGGTTATTTGAAGGTTATACGGACTATCCCCCCATACAGAGTCTGCTAATTAAGTTAATTTAGCCCAGGAGACACACGTGGCTCAGCGGATTTGCCGATCGGTGGTAGAATTTATGCCGTCGTGCTTAAGACGATTCCAATCACGACTCGACTACCGTCATGCCGGTCAATCGGTGTATTGATGCGAGAATGTAATCCGTCAGTAAAAGGACAGGTACACAGCTGTTCCAACAAATTTGGCTGTCGATAGACCAAAATGTCTGATATAAGTTGGACCCGAAAGGCCGTCTTGTGAAGAAACGCAAACAGAACAGGAATTCCAAAAGTTAACCAACCGGTAACTCTTTAGGTTTTATCATTCCGAAATAGTTGTTTGCAAGGCATAAGAAATGTGCATTTTATAATAAATGTTTCCCACTGTTCAAAATATTATCAACCCTTCCTGTCGACCACTGATGCTATTGTTCATCTAGTTCATTGTTTTCAGATGGAAGAGAAGAGTGACAACGGTATGCGACGTCTCTTTTCCAATTAAAATAACACATTCGGGAGACTGGACTTCAAAATGACCTTACATTCCCGTGCGAAAGAAAACTTGACCTACTGCATGATTTCTAATACAGACTAGTCATACTCCATGTATGTGACGTTCTTTATGGCGCAAATCGTTCGGGATTCTTATTCACTTTCTAGGTAAAATAAATTCTAATATGCACTGATATCATTGTATAAAAACATACTGACAATATGTCATATGTCCTGTATCTTTTATAGTTCCGAGCAACTCTGTGTTGTTCAAGTACTAACGAAAGTAACAGAATAGTTTAAATATCCTCGGGTTTTTGTTAAACTGAACAAAACGCGTCAGCGTGGCTTTTATTTCGCAGTAACGTGAAGGACTGATAGATATTTATGATCATACAACCATCATATTCGTTGGATCAACCTTCACGTCAATTTCTCTGTTAAATATTTGAGTTTTAGTTACTGGTGATCTCCTTCGGTCAAAACGCACCGTAGGTGACTCGGTGAAAGTTCAATAGTTCTCTTTGTTGTTCTATAATTTACGATGTCACATCCCCAAAACATCCTACGAAACTATGTATTGAATGATGCAACACCAGGTTCAGCAAGGTGTCAAAACAATAAGCGTTTACGCGTCTTTTTCGAATGGACTTCAAACCAGGGTTGTTGATCATACTATTTACAGTCATTTCCCTTAATTCTCATGAGAAGTTCAACGTATGTACATCTCCTGACAGCGCCAAACAATCCCTTGGTCCTCTGTTTCTGCACACCTCTGTATGCACGTCTTCCTTCTTTCCACACCTCGTGCAATAAGTTTGCGACAACCATAAACTATTTCAAAGAACTGATAACTAGCAAATAACTTAACAACACTTCCCAGAAATTTTTTCACCACGTCATAAAATGGTTACTTGTTGCAGTATATTAAAACTCAAAAACTACTAAACTTGTAGAACGGGAAAATAGTTGTGCCAGGGAAAATGATATGCCTGCAAATCCCGTTCGAATGTGATCCACTGATCAAATGACTTGAGTATCGCATATAAGCTACAATCTCCAAAACATACTACGCTGCTCTGTCGCGTGTGCCACGGCACAAGAGGTTACCTTCAGTGCCTGCAAGGGAGGGAAACTGAGACTATCTTGTCAAATCCCACGTCAGCTGGGAATTACACTTAGCTGTGTTGAGCGCCACACTGGTCACGTGAATCGGCTAACATCCTACGGTTGTGTGCTCACTGATAGATTGTCAGTGCAGACCAGTCCACGAGCGTCAGCCAACCGCTTCCTTCGCTGAGCAACAGGGTGAGCCTGAACACAAGTTGCCGAAGCTTTCATCAACAAAAAAGACGCATTCTACAATTTGCTGGAGTTAATCAGTTAAATCCACCCACTCTTTATTCAAAAGCAGCTTTGTTGGTATTGCCGTTGCGATGGCCGATTAATTAGAACTCAACCTGGGCGCGTTTGAATAAACAGTAAGCAATCAAGATATCCATCAGCCCGTTTATTCATTGATGACTTTCTCAAAAATCCATCTCTGCTTGTTCCTTCACCATCCAGTTATACACGACTAGGCGTTCAGAATACACGAAATGTTCACCTGGTTGACATCATACGGTTCGTGCCTTGTTTTACTTCATTTGCGAAATTCGTGGAGAATTTTTTTNCCCAACATTTGTGATTTGTCACGTTTTACTGTGCACGTTATACAATCACCGTATCCAGCGAGTGAATACCCGGATTACACAAAACAACTGACTGTTGCATTAGTTTTCGAACAATAGATGATGGATACCTTCGTTTTGTTTGTCCTACTTCGTCTGCATTAGTTATCTGGTGACACCAACTAGCTGACCAGAAATCACCAACAAACGTGACTTCCCAGTTGGTCATTCGTTTCGAACGATGTTACCTTTCAATAAATTCTTCTGTTCTATGAGCTTTGTTGCGGTCGACAAAGGACATCTAGTGTGACGGTGAAGTGGAAGCACCAAATAAACCACGCGGGTGCTTAGTAGGTGTGGTAGAGATGGAGAAAAATCACGTAAGTAATAGGTCAAGTGAAAGCGAACGAGATGTGAAGAGGAGGATATCAAGATATGTGGAGGCAGGACCTATATGTGTACGACCAAGTACAGTCAGACCGAGGGGATAGGGCATTAGTGGCAGTTTTCATCGTGAACACAATTCCGTTTGTAATATACAAATGATGATAACCTTAGCTACGTACAGGAGACAGGGTCGCATATTCGTCACGAATTTACTGGGTATACGATGGAACATTCTAAAGTAGCCTGGCAGTTTCTGTCGGCGAGGTATACCGGAATGGAGAGACCAATGCCTTTGATTAAGATCTCCCATATTAAATCACATTGAGTGACACCGTTTGATCTTCTTAGGCAGATGTCTTCACATACAACCCACAAAACCAGGAACAGCTGAAATGATGCAGACACATGTAGACAATACAATGCAACGAATCCCCAAGACAGGGTTATCGCATGACGTTCCTTTGAAGCGAGACCCAGTTTGTCCCAAATCCAACAGATAACAGAAAATTTACAGGCTGGCAGAAACCGTCTTTAGATGGCAAAGGATGGGAGGACCTCACTGATGGAATACAAAGGGTGTACCAATTGGTCGGTTGGCGCTTGTAATGAGCTATTCACAATTGTCAATTACGGCTAAACAGTATGATAGATTTGTTAGTTACGGAGATCCACGCGTGGGAAATTCGAGCTTTGAACTGAGCACTAGGACTGTCTGTATGTGTCACAGATTTGTCATACCAGCTAACCTAACAAGCCACGCCGAGAGCTCAGAACATTCACATTATAGCTTCCCAACCCAACCATTTCGTGCCCACTGGTGACTACTGAATGACGTCAACAATCTTATTCGTTTTGCCTCTGGCGACATTGTTCGGCTGAGAAAGGATTGAACGGTGTCAAAGACACAGCCGATTCTCACCATGAACCAACTACCCGAGGAATCCAAATATGTGCGTTTCCGACACAGAATGTCGTTGACAGTCAACACTGAAATACACTCACATCTCGATGCCAGCAACCAGTCACAATATTGCAGCGTGTCATAACAAACATATAGTAGGCCGCATTTCGGTTCCACAGTCGAACCTAACTGCATTTTCACTTCTAACATCATGGTGGTTTACAGCACACTTGGTGGTAATATGCAAACCTCGGGAACGCTTCACTTAAAGCGACCGGCCCAAATTCAATTGGCGCACGGCCAGCCAAACCAACAACCATAGGGGCACTCGGACAGAATATGCTGTCTCCCCGATTCACCACCAGCAGTTGTCAATATTCCAGTGTGCAGATAAGGTACCCGGCCGACTGACGTTCACAGGAAGTAATGAACCTGAACTTCGGCTGCAATGGTGCATAGCAGTGATAGGACCTTCAAGTTTTGTGTCCGTAACGAGTCCAGCAGGCGACTTCGTTTGAAATGTGGTGCAATGATCACAGTTAAAACTACAATCGTTGATGTGTGGATCCACCAGTTTGAAGGCGTCAACCGGCCGAATCAGAGGTTGGCGCTACTACCAAGGCCGGGCTGCATCGACATTAACAACTGGTGTACTGCTGTAGGTGAGGGGAACAATCGGGAGAACAGGACTGACTGCGTAAACCGTCAGAGCGCCGTCTGTTCCATTGTTACTTTCGTGGTTGTGGATAGATCGTGCTAGATATATTGTTACTTGTTCATGGTTAATTGGATGGGTATGTTTCCTCCTGGAGGCGGTTGGGTAAACCGGATCACTGCAAATTAGTAACTATGTAAGCCACGTCACGTCCTCAAAATTATTCCCCTCACCTACCGCAATACATTAGTTGTTAATGTCGATGCAGTTCGGCCTTAGTAATGGCGCCAACCTCCGATTAGGCCGGATGACGCCTTCAAACTGGTGGACCCACACATCAACGATTGTATCCTCTAATTACACAGATGGCAATAATGCACACCGGACAGTAAACTGCTACGTAGTTTACTTACGAAAAACAGTTAGTCCCCTGGATTGTATGGTTGATTCCATAAGACAGAGAATTGGGTAGGTAGAAGAGCTCAAGTGTAAAATTTCCGAGCTCTCGGCGTGCCTTCGTAGCTCCGCTGAGATAGTATCTTCTGTGCTTAAACACGCTTTTTTTTTATGTATTCCAGCCGAGGTCCAGAATTTTCGCAGTTGGATCTCTTGCAACTAATCAGATCTGCCAAACCGATCAGTACGGTGCTTTCAGAAGTTCGGACACAACGACTGGAACACGACGGACAGGCGCACACAAACGGTAATTACTCATGAGTACCAAATTTACAAAACAAATCAGTTTTGCCTATACAATCAACTTGGCTTGTGGAATGGACTGTCAGTCAGAGTTAAGGAAGGTTTCTAGGCCCATGACAGAGTGAGGTTCATAAATAAAGTTTGAACACGCGAGGCCTGCTCGAGTCGACTGACTACGACCGCTTTAGCAAACTGTAAAAATCTCATACTATAATAACNAAAAAAGACTGGATCCATAAGCGGGGTCAACAACGTAATGTGTCTAGTTAATGCAAACATTGGATGTTTGCGTGTTTTAACGATGCTGTCGGCTTCTAACAGCTCAGACTTCATCACCCATCTAGGCATATGTTCCTTTACTCTGGAGATCAAGCACACCTATTCTGCCCATATAACTTTCATCGTAATTATAAATATAATAGACACAATGTGGGTCGGTAGTGGCAGACTGATCTCTTTAGATGTAAGGCAAGGGCTGCTTCGGGGTTCAGATACATTAAACGTCCGTTTGGTAGAATATACTGGTATTTGCGCTGCTTGAGTTAGTTATACGCGCCTTTTTTTACATACACATGTGTTCAGTATGCGCGTGCATCAGTCTAGTGCCTACAAGTAAAATGAAGACCGAGTCCAGGTCTGATATCAATTTTGTTGCACTCCTAATATGACATTTTATGCCCTCACAGAGCAAATCTCCGTAACAAATATCGACCTCTAAACTGATACGACAGTGCATTGACACCTTCCATCCGCAATTCTGAAATATCCCTTTCTTCAAACTCCGGTCGGAGCACGGATAAACAGCTGTCGAGCCGCTTATTAACGGTAGACTTAAGGTAACATTTTTCGGATGTTCTGAGAAGCGTCGCCAACCTCGAGAACGTTTTCTAATCTCTCCTGTCAGCATAAATAGCGATAAACTGATGTTTAACAGCATAGTAACCATGACGAGAACAAGCCCTGCTTCCGAGCTTGGAAGAGAGGACTTAATAACCATAAGCACCTAAACCATGCAAACAAAACAGCGAGCTAGAGGAGCAAAGTGGCATCTTTGAGATGGCTGCCGCGCGCCTTTCACGGCTGTCAGTCATTGTACGCATTCAAACAACAAACAAATCGGCCGTTCAGCGGCAACATTGTCGTCACTCAGCCCGATTTGCCACTATTTTCCCTAACGGTTTTGGCCAAAATCTGGGACATGAGCAGACGAAATCGCACGACAACCAGATATCTGACACCGTCACCACCGTTTGTGCTGCAAACCAAATTGCGCATGTCTTCTGTTGGCGTCATGCTTGCCCGAGGGTCGGCGCAAATCGACTCCATTATTGTTATCCCAGAAAAGTCAGTGGCAAGAAATATCAATCCTTCGCGCTTTTCGCGACCAGGCATGTTGCTAAGTGGACAATCGATCAACTAAACGAACACGAATGTGATGGCTAGCCAACAACACACATTACCGTGTCAATGTGTTCATCACTCAATGCTATTTGTTCACTCAGATGACGCTTCAAAAGCTTTGAGTATTCGCATGATCCGTCAACCGGAACTCAGTGATGGACGTTCGTCCGAAGCTTGAGTTAGCTTTCATGCACGGTTGTAATCAATCAGCCAGCCCATTCATGATGTGCGCATCGGCTGGGCGAAGAAAAACCATCCCACGTTTGGAAATGATTACTTTTTAGTGGTCCACACGATCTACATAGTAGCGCTACCGCACAGCTTGAGTCGCATTTACCAATCTGTATGCCGTAAGGTTACACGGTAAACATGAAGGGCGAAAGATCACGTTAAGTAACGAGTGTGCTGTGAGAGAGACGCTTATAACCGAGATGACACTTCACCGAAATCTGGCTCAACGGCTTTTACCGGACCCTAAGCCAATAAACCGATGTTTGACCGCGAGTGGTTGCCATACAATCTGGGGGAGCCTCACTAGAGGGAGCGATGAGTGTTAGACAACATGATCCTTGACTGAATCAAACGTCCCACACCAAAGCGTTAATGCTGCCAAGAAAACCGGACCGCAGGTGAGGTAAGATGACCGCGGAACATCATCACTGTCCTCAATCATTAACTACCCGGACGTAAACAGCAGGCCATTAAAGATTCAGTGTTATGACGAGACGTTTTTGAATACATAGTCGGGATGGGGAGAGTAAGCGGATGGCTACGGCTTTTGCGACTGCCAATGGGCGCTCTTTGATCCGTTTTGATTGTAACTAAGGAGCGCGATAGATAAGAAGGAAAGAGTCACTGAGAGTGATTGAGTGGATGTACTTCAATGGGTGCGCAGCGATAGAAAGAGAGCAAGATTCTGCCAAGCCCCGAGTTAGCCACACTGGATGATGCTCCCGAATGCGCTCAACATGCGGTCTACGTAGCTCGTTCCGCAGGAACAAACGAAGTGGTATACACAGTAAGAGGTAGAATGAACAAGCAATTTATCTTTCGACTGAGGGCGCAAAATCGGTATGGAATTAAACTGAACACGCAGTTTTGCTGCAAAATAGGTCTTGCTTAGGGCTATGCTAAGCTTGTTGTTCATGTTTTCGGAGGCATTATCGCCCTTAAAAGGCAATGAAATATAAAGACCTTCTCTGCGGTGTGAGGATTGTTCAATTTTGTGCTACTTAACATATGCATGTGAACAAACTGTTCAGGACAGCCGTTTTCAACAGGTACTTTAGATATGAATTCTTTCCTCCTCTAGAGTGTCACCCAAGCACATCTTCGTAGCTCTGTCAACCATACATCGAGTAAGATTAATTTTCTCTCTTAATGATACAACTATAAAAATTTGTATATTGTCCGGTCCACATTAACTTACGGTGTATTTCCTTTGTATCGACTCATCTGAGCGGCGGGACAGGAAGACGTCTGGGAACGATATACGTTCAGGTGACTCAGGCTTTATGGTGAAATGGATATTTCTATGGGCTGAGTTGAATTGCTCAAGTATTTCCCTGGGGTATAGTGATTCATCCGTTACGCAAATATCACTTATATATAGCTTGTGAAAGAGTGAGTGAGTTAATCTGGGTTGCTAGCACACCACTTTCAAGTTTTTCCATAAAAATACCAGTAATGATCCTAAGGGTGACCCCACTGTTATCCCGTCCTTCCGTCGATATTGTCTGCCGGAAAACTGAAACTGAACATTATAGATACAACGGCATAACAACCGCTTTAATTCTTCTATCAGTAATCCCACAATTATAGACTTGTTCATAAGATAATCGCCTAGAAACTCAACAGTTTCCCTGAGCGGGATATTAATGAATAAGGATGCTACATCGAGTGAGAATATTCTTTTTCCTAACACGTTTAGTTCCCTAAAGATTTCAACAAATTCGAAAGAATCTTTCAAACTGTGGACTGTTAGCTGTCACGTTACAGGCTCTAACATCTTAGCTAGTCATTACGTAGCTGCATGATATGGGGAATTACTCATGTCTAGTGAGGTACGTTAAGCCTGTAAAACAAAAAACGAACATTGCTGAAGAACTGATCTGAAGCGCAACCGTACACAAATTACAAATCAAATCGAAAGTATTGCGAAATGCAGCAGCGGGATAAGAGTCAGAAGTTTAGACAATGAGAAGCGAAAACTGAACCAAACGAAAATCAAACGGTGCGCAGTTTGGAAAATCCTATGCATAGCCGGGTACTAAACGCAAAGTGCAGCAAAGCGGTCAATTGAGAAGCAGATGATGTGCATCGTTCGGAAGCATAGGCGAAGATGGGAGTTTGTGTTCTAGCAGGAAGGCAAGTTGCATGGGATAACAACCGCTTCGGAAAAAGTTAAATCTGATAATGATAACAGGAGAAGGACGAATCAAACGCAGCGGATCCAAGAGGATAGAACGAAATTTAACATCCCGAAGTTAGAAAATAGTCCAGAGGAGCAAACTCCGGACATCGGCGCACACACGATGACTCAAGGGCTAACAGACGGTTCGACCACTAGCCGGCGTGCTTGATTGGGGAAAAGAAACACTCAGTAAACAAAAGCAATAGAGAGAACACAACTGCCACATAACTTTACACAAGTACCATCCCGTGTGCGACCCGGATTTCGGTGTTAAAAAATAGCGGGCGGGGAAGCACGACGAGGTAAACAGCGAAAAGACTTTCGGAAACAAGCCTCTGCAAGAGTAAGTAAAGATTCATTTTAAAAGCGATGAAACCAAAACACAAACCTGCAGGGAGACCAACAGCGTTGGAAAAGAAAACGGAATCCTGTGACTGAATAACTAGTCTGTCTTTTTAATCGAATAGTTTAAATTACGACAAAAAATAAAACCGGTGCTGTTGATAAGGGAAAATATATTAAATTGGGAAGGTAAAGCAAGTCTGGAGAGTATTTCGGGAGTTAAACGAAAAACAGCTAGGACACAGCCGACGAGCACAAATACGATGAATCGAGAAACATGATCATGGAGCAGTAAGGGGAACAGAAGAGGTTTGAATGTGACAAGTAGCAACTCGCAATAGTGAAACGACCATCAAAACGACTGCCTGACTGAACATCGCACGAGCAGTTATTTTTCCTTCTTTCGATCTTTTGACCGAGACAGAGAGAAACCGGGTAATTTGAAACGTTTTTTCTTTTTGGTTTTTGCCTACGGAGTGAAGAGAAAAAAGAGTTAGTGGTCAAGAAAGCAGAAAATCGGAGGAACTGAGGGCTAATTGGTAACGACGAACGCGACAAACATTAAGATTACAAAGAGCAGGAGAAAATACCTCAACCGAAAGCAGAAATGTGTGTGTAGGTGATCGCAACAGAATACGCATAATACATCGTGACAGGTGGTAGTTAGAAATAACGTTCAACTCGAATAGGTAAGTTATGCGCTCGATAATAATAATGAGAAATAAAAAGTCGTCCGCCTTTTTCTTTGAAATCCCGCTAGACTGACAATAATGTCCGCATGGAAATTAAAAAGACGCCTCCCAATTTCAACGACAGCTGATAACGATTATGAAAGGCAGTAGCCGTCACGTTAGCGCTTGGACACCAGATCGTCTGTATCAAACTAGTTTTTGCCACAGGAAACGAATCCATTTAAGATGAGTTAAGTTTGAAATCAAACTCCGTCCGTTCTTCTTCAACGCCTGTCTCCTGACCTGCACCGAATCGATGAAGTATAACGGATGTTAGAACCCTAGCAGTAATGACTGCGATCAAGTTAAACGGCCAACGGTTTTCGTGGTGGCCTCTGATTGCTTTCTTGAATATGGGAACTATAATCGAGTGAACCCAACAAGAAGGCATGTACTCCGTCGTCCACACAAGTTGAAACAACTAACATTTCTCAACCCTCGTTGAAAAATGCCATCACGAGGTCATCTGGGTCGGCAGCCCCACGTTTGCGTGCGAAAATTGCGCGGAAAGTGAATGGTCTTAAATCTAAGGACCAGGGTACAACCAAACTGCAAGATTGTTGCGATAACTTAGTTTCAGTAGAATGCCAACCATATCGGTCTCCAAAGTATCCGCCTAGCAGTCGTGTCTTCTGGATTAATTATGGATGGATGTGCCGCATGTTTCGTTGAGAGTATAACTGACAGACGAACGACCTGGACGAATAGTTCGGATAAGCTTGAGTAATCTGCTAGTATCCACTACGGCGAAAGCAGTTTCTACTTTTTTGGTTCCCTCTGTTAGCCAAGCCTCACAACAGGCAATCAGGCTATTCATCAGCTTCCTACGGAGGCCCTTTCTAGACCTATCACATGGACTGTCTTGAGGAATGTTCCGTCTGACATCGAATATTTTTTGGGATTTATTTGAGATTCAATGTTCTTATGGGCCATGAACCACTGTGTCGCATGAATGACTTGCGAGACCTGAGTCCAGCACCCATTACGACGTTCGGATGAGAACTGCCAAGCATGCGTTCTAGGAAAGTTTGTTCCTCATGCTTAACCGAAAACCTGGTCGGTTTCGCAATAGCCAGTCGTCGCCAAGCGAAAGTGAAAATGCAAACAGCAAAGTATCAACGCAACCCCTGAATCCAAGTACATATTCCAATAAGAACGCCAGTCCCGAATTGTTCAGTGTAGCTACTGATGGTTGCAGCCTGACCAATACAGCTACCTTGACGAGGTGGTCATGCTATGCTGACTAGGATTCCGGTTCTTCCAGGTTCAACCCTGTCAGACAGGCCAAATGGGGGAGCAGCCAGACGAAAAGCAGTTACACTCATAGGATTGTATGTCGCACCTACTGACCGCGTAGGAGTGCTTAAATAGTGAGGCACGATCCTATGGGTACACAGCCGAGCTATTTTTTTATAGTTGCGGCACTGCTGTCTTCCGTATCAGAAGAAGGGTTAGAAAAGGTACCCTCAAACAAGAGCACTCCGATCGCCCGACGGTTGACCTTGACCGTGACCGTCGGCGTATTATCCAATACGGTCGGAAACATCTGATATCACCCAAAGTCCGATGTAGCTTCGAGTACATCCAATGGCGCGTGTGAATCAGACATCAATGTCTTATTCACTGCGCCCTCGGTAGGCAAGTCCCCCACTGCCAAATGAGTCAGACTCTTGAGTCATTGGCTCCGGGTAGAATACCCCAAGAAAACCATGTATCCTGTTGTCTCGCAGGTCAGACTTTTGAGTCAGAGACTCCAGGTGAGGTCCCTCATGTCAACCCCTTCCGCGGCATAAACGACTGGGAAGTATCAGAAGTTATCGTTCTCCAGACAATGACATTACTAATCCAATACGACTTTCTCCTACTGTTTTTACCCCCAATGTCATCTGTCTTCCATGTGTCTTCGGCGATATGTGTTTCTGATTTTCTGATATAAACATTGGCGCATTCAATGTCCGCACTCTTCGATAAGTCGATCAGCAAACTGCTCTGACCGGTAGTTTCGCAAGTCTGGAACTTGATGCGTACTGCGTGTCGGAGACGCGAGCCTACGATTTTTCACGTTATTCACTTGAGCTCATATCTAGATAACTGTCGATTCAAGCGCTTTCTCTCTCAGGTTTCAGGTGACGCTGAGGCTGAATCTCTTGGTCAAGCTGGAATGGGAATCGCACTGGTTCCAGAGCAGAACAGTGTTTGCTCGATTGGATCCCAGTGACAGTTCGCTTGTGCGATGTCAGACTCCATGCATCGGCAAAAGTCTGTCAACGCAAATCAGAAAGACGTGTGTGTTCGTTTATGTCGGCGTACGCTCAACAGACAGCTGTTCGGATGATACCAAGGATGCGTTTTATGACGCCTTCGTGACATTCTGAAGCAACCAAACACTCAGACATCATCATACTAACGGGCGATTTGAATGCCCAGTTTGGTCTTCTTTCCCAGACAGAAAACCGGCTGGGAAGTATGTTTGGTGTCCGGGCACAACGCACTGACAGTGGGAAGGACTGCTGCAGCTCTGTGCCGCTCACGGCTTTACGTTTCGAGCACTATTTCGAACACAGAAAGAGGCACGATGTTACATGCATACCTCCCTGTGCTTCTCAGTCATGGACACAACTCGATCACATAGAGTCAGTTACAGGTTGCGCCACTCTGCTGGGACTGTCGTACATTTCGGGAGCAATCACCCGAACTCGGCCATGCTGTGTGCGTGCCCGTTTTGTTTTGTCACTTACTGCGGGTACTTAACTGGTATTCGTGCGATGAGAGTGTAAAAAACGCTTGCCAGAAGGCATGTGTGAACAAGTTGCCCAGTTCGAGTCAGATGAAAGATCTAACGAACACTCTGAACAAATCACCGAAGCTATGAAAACATGGTGTGAAGAGGGTATGTTCGAAGGAACTGTTCATTTGCGACAGAACTGGAGTTCCATACGTCGATAAACTTGTTCAATCCCACTTGGCTCTGAATATTATGACAACCGTCGAGAACGTAAACACAAGCTGACAAAGCTTACGCAAAGACCGTGAGCACTACTTGGGTCGAACAGTCAAAGGAGGAGGAGCCTTTTTATCTGGAAATTGCAGAATGCTTTTTCTCTGATCGTGGTGTATTGGTCGTCGAGTCAGTTTACTTTAGACCACAATGTGGAAAGATGTGTTTCACTTATCACCAATCAATCGCGCCGATTTGACAGGCGGGCTGAACACTTTGAATAACCGTTTAGCTGGCCTCACCACCACAGGTGACGACAGGACCTGAATGGTCAGTTATTGCATTCCAGAACCCTCTCCATCGAAGCAGAAGTGGTACTGGAGCTCAAGTTATAAAAGTGTAATACGGCTCCTGGACAAGCCTCCTCTCTCCCTCTCTTTTCAAGGAATGGCTGGGAGGTGATATCAGAACTGACTAAACTCCGGACGACTTGGAGACTGAAAGGTACACCTTGACCTTTTATCAACAATAATTCCCGTTTTCAAAAAGGGGGCACCGAATTCTATTGTGACAACCACAGCGCATCAGTTTGGTATCTGTTGCGTCCAAGTTACTCACTGGCTTCTTACGTCGGCTCACTAAACAGAGAAAGCCAGATACGTGAAGAAACAGGCAGGATTCCGATCCGGTTAAGGGTTTGACCACATTTTTACCTTGCGACGGATTTTGGAACATCGGCACTCTTATAGGCAGCCGACGATCGTGCTCTTTTTGGACCTGAAGGCTGCTTTCATTCAGTGCTCGTAACATTTTCTGGAACTGTCTTTCTTCGTAAGGGAGTACCAGAGAAATACGTGAATCTGTTGAAATCACTGTATGCTCACTCTGCAAGCAGGGTGAGGTTATGTGGCAGCTGTCTCGGGCATTCATCACTTCTAGTGGTGTTCGTCAGGTGTCCAATTTCCTCTTTTCTGTTCAATTTTGTTATGGACGACATTCTGAAGGTGCGCTTGAGGGTCCAGTGGACTTGGTGTTGAGCTTCTTCCTGGCGCTAGGTTGACCGACCTTGAGTATGCGACGGCATTGTTTTACTCAGCCCTCTACCGAAGACATGCAGAACATGCTGAACAAGGTGAGTGACCGGGCTGGTTGTATGGAATACGTTTCGCACCTTCAAAGTGCAAAGTGTTACTTTCAAGACTGGGGCATTTCCACTCTTACGTTCTTTACTGCAGGTATCCGCCCGAGATTGTGACAGTTCACATACTTGGGTGGCGCTATTCTCGTAGCTGTATATTGCTGATGAGATATCAACGAGGATAGCAAAGGCACGAGTTGCCTTTGCCAAACTGCGTCATCTGTGGCGTTCGAAAAGTCGTTCGATTGTCGCTGAAAGAAGAGTATTATAATGCTTGTATACGTTCTCGTGTTTGCCTATGCGTTCGGAAAAAGTGGCCTGTTAGCAAGGAATATACCAACAAGCTTGCTGTATTTGACCATCGTTGTCTCCGCCAAATAGCACACATTAAATGGACTAATCGCGTAAACATGCGGCAGTTCGCCGGCCGTATTCCGGAACGCTCGGGATGCGCGATCGATCGGTCAAACTACTCACGTTGCATGGCTTGCGATGGTTAGGTCACGTCCTCCGCATGCCAGCTGAGCGTTTAGCGTACCGGGCGTTATATACTGAGACCATCACAGTTGGGTGAAACCACGTGGTGGTCAAGCGACAACGTGGTCACGAAATATGAAGACTGACTGCTCCACTGAGTAAAGTGGGGCAGGTGTAGCCTGCCTGGATGGGACCTCGTGATCATTCAAAACGTTGGTTGGAAACGCTATCTGAGATAGCGATGTGTCGCAGATCGTGCGTAACTGCATCATACCATTTCTAGTTCTTTCGCTTAGGTTCTATTAATTTTTAACCATCTTAGTAACGTTTTTTTCTAGGATACTCCAGGTCACTGTAGAGGTGAGCGCAGCCGAGCCACAGTACCTTTTGGTCAGGCTCATGAGCTGGCTATTTATGATGATGGTTGCAGGAAACCGCAAAACGGTTAGGCGATGACGTCGTCACGGGCTATGAAGGTTTTGAACGTTTCGCTGTGCAAAGTCAGTGGGTGCTGTCTACCTGGTTGGGGAGTTTGCGACAATCTACACCGCTGGTTGGAAACAATCTCTGACATGACACTGTGTCGTAATCGGTTGCTTTCTTTCTCCCTACTTCGCATATATACTTGTACTTATTCATCACTGTGATTTTTCGGACCACTGTCAGGAACAACGACAGTCAGGGCCATTGTATACAAGGGTACGTCTCAAAGCTGGAAATGACTCATCGACTGATCGACAGCTCTGCATGGAGCCAGGCCACTTGGGACTAACAACCATACAGTCTAAGACCAAGTCTAATTCAGAAAAGAACGGCGGCAAGTGTAAAATTAGTGCCAGCTAAAAATAGCCTGTGCTATCCGAGGCCTGTCATCTAAACGAGGCTCGCCTTCACTAAAGCAGCCGACCTTGGTGTTTATATTTCCGGTTACAATCAGCACATTAGGTTGTGTCTTGCTCTAAGGAGAGCGGCCAGATTCGAGCAATAAACGGCTTTGACATCGACGCCACTGTAGTTAGCTGGAAGATCTGGCCTCCAGAGCGGGCGTTAACAGAACCTGTCAGGCGGATGGCACAAAGTCTTCTGCTAACGGGAATGCAATCTACCAATGTGGCTGCTGTCGTCGTGCTAGAGACTATACGTACTCTAGCCTGACTGGTAATGGCGGCCGTGGAATCACGCGCAGTGTATAAATAATATCGGGTAGACAGTGCAGCTGTTGTTAGTTTTATACGTTGAGTGCTGCCCTGGATTCTAGTCTCTGAAATGCAGCAGGCATCGACATTTCAACGAGTCCAACGTCCGTGCCTATCTGTTTTAGAGTGCGAAGGTTGACAACACCCATTTTCATTCGCATTCTATATTTATGCAAGGGACGAGGGAGGACTGAGGCTGGATGACAAGAGATGGGACTTACAAACCATTGTGATGGCTCTACGCAGATAGGTGGAGCGACTACCAGCCTCAAACGGCTCCATCCGCAACAGTAGGGTCCGGGTCAATCAGATCTTGTAGAAACACTTTGATGGCGGAAAATACCCAGAACAACCACAATATTTAAACTGGTCAACATGGCAAACACGCTGTCCGAAGAACTGAGTGAAGCGATACCCTCCGCATACTCAACTCATTACTCAGCAGAAGCTTCAACTCTAGATGCTAGAAAAATTTGAGTATTTCCCCATAATGTCAATCATTAGGTAGTTGGAAACGAAAGGAGGTACCTGACGTCCCATTGGAGTTAGCGGGGTTAGAGAACGCGTGAGAGCTGCCCATATACGCACACAAAATATCTAAAGGTGGTATAAAGTGAATTCAATAAATGGTCACATTTCACCGAGATAGATAAGAAGAACCAAGTGTAAACCTTAAGACGCGAAATACCACGTTAGTTAACTGAGAAAAGAAGTGTCCATGTTTCAGTTCATATCTCAAAGTGACAAAATGAAAATAGATTAGTGAACAGTTCGAAAAACTGCCTGTTTGCTTAAGACTTGATTCCGCATTTTAGCAGCAGCCCCACCATGAAACTACTGAATGTTGGCTGACACTATCATAGTTACGACATGATACGTAGACAACTCTTACGATCAGCAAAGCGAGCATTAAGAACAGGATACTTTTGTAATTTCCTATATGGGACGAAAGAGTGAAAAATTCAAACAATGATCAAATACCACTACCTCTGAAATGAATCAGAAGATGTCTATTTACAAGTTCCGTCAAATCGTTAGAAATTTATTTTTACTGTATCCACAAGACTTCTTTGAGACGGACCTCGTTGCAGCAGAGTCACAAAGTTGATACATTCGGCCATTGCTATAGTTTGTGTAACTTGACCACCAGGTTTTTCCTGCAACCCATTCGCTTGCTTTTTATCGAATCTGCGAGGAACAAATACTAGACAACCGACAGAACAAAGCGAGCAATGATACACACCATGACCTTAGTCACGGTGGATATTCCAAAATCAATGACAACCTGGTGGAATTCGTAGCTGGTGGGAATACGGTCCGTTTGCGTCCATTGCTGGGCTGTACAGAATGATCTCAATGCGACAAACAGTTGTGCTGAAATGCGGAACCTGATGTATGGAGTTCGTGAGGTGCAAGCCATCTGAAATGCTGATCCTCACTATCGGCGTGGTGCAGCCAGACTGAATATAACACAACCATTTTAGCTGAGTCGAGAGATTCGGCGTCGGTGTAGCCAAAGGATTCGAGAAAGAACCACCAACGTTGTGCAAAAAACGAGTTCAAGTGAACCGATTGCAGATATGCGTTTCGGGGATGGTATGAGCCCTGTTCTAGACACAAAACAATGTGCTTCAAAATAGCCTGTTGACCTATTCGTAACAGTATTCAGACATCAAAAGTGCCGATATCAACCAGCTGTCTTGGCTTGAAGAAGTGAAAACTTGAAACGAGAGAGAGAAGAAAATGAGAATCAGTGGACTCGTCTGACAAGACAACTTTGGATACTTACTTCAAAATCGGTCGTGCCGCGGAGGGTTTTAAGGTGTGAAATCCTGTCCAAATTCACAGACTGAGACGTCTAGTAACGAGATACAGGGTTTTCTGGGAGGATGGATCACTCGAAGCGAACGATTCAATAGTATACTCATATGGCAGACGAGCAGGGTACAGGGAATGAGACGCTGATTTCGGTTATTACTAGGTGCAGTAGACGATCAACCATTCTACAATCTTCTAAGTTTATGGACACACTGAATAATATGTAAACGGCCAACTGTTGGAAGTGATCCCACTTTAAGGGTAAAAGGACGATTCGGTATGGAAAAACTTATGACAAAGCTGGAATATTTAACTACCCGACAAACAACCGAGATGTAAGCGACAGCAAGACAACATCTGCGATCTTGCAGCTCTCGCCGCCCTCGCGGGGAATTCAACCAACCAAAGGCAACAGCGCCCACGGAGTCAGATTTATTGGAAAATAAGGTAGAGTAACTACCTTACAGAAAGCCGCGTTCCATTCATTATGCTGTCTTACTGAGCACCTACATCAGACATCAAGCCAATCAGATGCAGGGCACCGACAAACAGGGTCCGATGTGACAGAGAGGACCAGGCTTGATAAAATGAGATGAAACAATTGTTTGAGCGCGAGCGAAAACAGGTTGGAAGGCGACCGGAATTTAAGTGAGACGGAGTGTGAAACTAATTTATGTCACACACATACCTCATTATCCCCAGGATCTTCCGCACCGCTTGGTTCAGAGGTTAGCGTTCCAGTTGCGGCCGGTGGGATCAAATGAGCTGAAGTGAAACCAGGACACGAATATGAAACCGAAGGGCTGGAGCAAAAACGGATGGCATTGAGTGACAGAGATATTTCATAAATTATGATAAAACCAACCAGAAATAGGCTCCTCGACTGGTAAAGTGCTCGCATGCATTTTAGCTGGGGTACCCAACTCCTCTTTGAATAAAGACGGAGTCCATTGCGTGGGGACAGGCTGAGAATCGGAACCTGTGATGGGATGAAATTCCCGAGGCAAGCCGAGAGAAGGGTTAATCCGGAAACAGCGAAAAAGAATTTGAAAAAAAAAACATGCAAATGAGTAGACTGTGTGATAGATTAATAGAACCATGCAATTTAAACACGATTGGTTAAAACTACAATAAGATTAAGTTATAATACAGACGTAACAAACGCATGCGATTATTAAATTGAGCATCGCTACTGGAGTAAGCAAATTATGAAATCTGGAATATGTACATTCCCTGACATGCTGAATGGTATAGCAATTAAATTGACAAATTTGCGAATCAGAACCCCAATAGCAAGAAACGCAGTCTTTCATCAAATGCAATGAAGCTCTTTAATCTCGCACAAGATAAAGACAATATACAATCAAATAAAAAATATTCGGGAATTTCTATAAAAAACCGCCGGACATTAGTGGTTTTAAAGAGATGAACCACGAAAGGTAAGAAGACTTGAGACTGAATTACTTGCACAAAGCAATCATGTAAGGCAGCTCGTTACCATGGAATATCTCAGATGCAATTGTAAACGCCCGAAGTCGGTTCGTTTAGGTATCAGCAAGTATACCCGGTAGATGAATCCAGAGAACACGTACAATGATAGTGGCTAACCACCTCGGTTGAATATGCGAAACCGATAGGCGGTCGGTGAAAGAATCCTCAACCTAATGCTTTTTATGAAGCGCGTCCGTCGAGAACTGAACGCGAATGCAAAAACTATGATCAAGAATTCGTGGTGTATGACATGGAACCAAGGAACATTCTAACAATTCATTAATAAATGAAACAATCAATCACGACACCTTAGAAAGTATCGGCACACACTTTTCCTCCCTTTCACTTTGTAGTTAGGGTTCCTTTTCATGGTTACACAGCTGTTAAGCATCAGTATGTAGCACATATTTATCAGTTTATAACGACGGTAACCTTGTTATCGCATTAGGTAAGGTATTTCTAGGCTGTAAAAACAGAAAACACAAGCTCAAGTAAACATTGCAAGCCTAAACATAAACGATTTGGATAACAGAGGCTGGAATTAATTCAACTATGAGTTCCACAGTTCATGACTTCGTGAAGAGGTCAGCATTTTTAATGCAAGTAATCAGTTCAAATACAATTCCATCGAATTTAGCGGCCGATAGGAATGATCGAGATCACAAAAGCGCGAAACATCTAAACCATCAAATCGAGCGGGAACACAGCAAATTGCGGTTGGCTGCTCATGGGATGTTTAACGATTAGCAACAAATATACATCCAAATTGGAGAACAGACCAAAAGGTGAAAAACTAACATGGACCAGCATCACTTGCACTCTCCAGATCAGTGGCCCCACTGTCCACGGCTAACGAATCGCCCGCGCCCGGAGGACGAGTATGTTCGTCCTCGGACGCAACCAGACCACGGCGTTCCAACTCCGCCGCCAGTTCAGGGTTGTTTTTCAGTTCGATCTCGCGTTTGTACATTTCTAACTCTTCATCGGTAATTTTCTCAAAAGGGTTCTGATGCGAATATAAGCCCTGACAAACAACACGAGTAAGTGATATTAACATATTAGTACCACGTTGAAAATAAACAGAACATGACCGAAATGATAGCAAATGTCAGTGAGAAAAATATAGAGACCACAGTAAGCAGTATTCTTTAACCGACGTCACCGCTGGATTGATTAGTTCGTTTTAAAAATGGGATAATCAAACCGGTCAATTCTGTGCCGAGCAGATTGTTTAAAAAAGGAGACAATAACACACTTTCAGGAATACCGCATAATAAGCAATACGTAGAGGGGTAAGCCAACAATACCTACCTTACTGGTTGTTTAGCCCGTACGAACAAGACATAGAACCATTGAAAGCAAACAACCAAAGCGGGATGGATTTGCGTGTGATCATCGATTCAGTTAACAAAAGCGAAGCAACATTACATAAATTGTGTTGTCGCGCCCAATGTCGCTGGATGTACAGGTTGGTGGGATAGAGGAACTTACTTCTAGTAGATGTGGTTAGCTACTCACCTTTATTTATTAAGTCCGCCACTCAAACCTTAAGTGGACAAAGAATTATAGTGCACTGTGAGCAAACAAATACCAGTCCTACTGAACCGAGAAAGGTAGCCGTTACCGACGCAGGGTACTCCAGTATTTGTAATCAGACATTTCGAAATAAATTGCTCATCGATGTGTCGAGTGCTTCTAGCTGTTGCATGACTTACAACACGGAGCTGGATGATAAGCCATCACATGAGACGTCTGGATTTCAAGAGCAATTACATGCAATAGGAGATATACTATAAAATACCGGATAAATTACGTATCATTGTCTGCATTTCCCTGCTTGCAAATGAATAAATGAAGTTCCGAAACTGTCAAAATGAACAAAGCCAGACCGATCGATTCTGAATTGCCCGTCGCTAGGTGTGTGGAAAGTTTGAGGTGGAACATGGCTTTCCAAACTACACGGTTAAGTCGTCGTATAGGAACTAGCCGTAATATTACCACATTCTGCACAAACGCAGCAACAATAAAATGTATAATTATTTCTTCCAGTACACATTTTTCACTGTTGTGTGGGAAACACTAAAAACCGCGTTGATGAAGATTAAATCGCATTTCCGAAATCGAAAGGACTGTGATGATACTGTTACCAGTCATCTAGCTAGGTAAGCATTAGGCTATTGCTCGATTGCATCGCAGTCTCAATTCGCCAGGTATTTTATAAGGAAAATGTTCAATCACATTCTTGCCATCTGACAAAACAGACAATCAATAACACCAAGCAAGCACATTAAAATCGTTGTACACCACATTCTGAACAACCTCCGTGTACACCTGTAACGGAAAACCAGTTCTCACATGCTTGTGTCCAAGTCAACCAGACTTTTCAGTCCGTGATGTTAAAGAAAGCGAACCAACCACACTCGGATGGATGCAATGTGTTATAGGTTTTCAACAACTTAAAGACTGTGTATAGTACAGTGAAAAACGGAAACAATGAGAATGTTCCTAGATTCCACGAAGTTCAGAGTATCCTGAGTATGATCGCGGCTAAAGAGGTCGCGAACTGAGGCAAAGAATACACGTTCGCCGCGAATCTTCCATCTACAATGAGCACCTTTTAAACAGTAAGTAGATTGTTGCAGCTGAAGATAACACAAGAAATAAAGTTGTACGCGACGAAAAAATGGTTATTACTAAAGTCAGCAACGAGTAAGCAGAATCTATGATCAAACAAATTAGCCTACCTTTGTTATTTTAAAAACAACCCGCCTAGCACTGTTTGCATTAGGAGGGGAGTGTCGGAAGTAGCTTTGAGTAGAACTGATTTTACATTTAACGTCTGAATTTATCCAACGTATGAGACTGGGGGACGTTATAAAGAGCGGCGGTGAAATGCCTTAAAAGTTGAACCTCGGTTTTATACACAAACTAAATATTTCTGATATCTACAGCTTTCGAACGAATTTTCAGGCACATACACCAACTCCTACAATTGACTGAACCAAAACGACGACTGGACTCTTGGGAGTAAACCGAAAAAAATAGGGCGAAAACTTAGCAGATTTTTCTGAACTGACGAATTGTTGTGTCAATATATTTTACGCCAAACGTTACGCAAAACAGTGAGCATCCTTCTTTTAAAGGTTACATGAAACAAAATGATACACTTAACAAACAAACCACAGAAAAATCGTATTTTTTTCTACAGAATTTGGTTAGACTGGTGTTTAGGTGCACCGTAACAAACGGACCTAAAAACTGGTAATAGTAATCGAGCTATCTTGCCATTAACCGAGAGGACGAGCAAGAAATTGACATTTAAACTAACTGAAGAACTTGGTGAATTGTAACGGTGTGCAGAAAGATCTTGCTAGTAAGAAAGAAAACTTTGAAGGTAAAATAAAAAGCAAGATGAAGGGACATGGAGATATGTGTTTGTTGGAAGTCGTGGTAGATTTAGTGGTTCGGGTTGATGTTCGGCTGTTCACCGACCTTGGCACTTAGGTTGAAAACGAAATGACACCATCGGCGCGTGAGAATTTGAGCGTAAAAGTATGAACAAGGTTCCAACATTAGGCACCCGAATGTGATGATAATATGCATATTGTTATGGAAACAGATGGCCAAACTTCTCAAATTACTTTCTTAATTTTAACTACCAGCTCCTCAGAAGAATAATACGTTTTGGATTAATGAGACAGCGCGGTTACAACAAAAAACCGGCAGCATGGAAAAGATATAATTTGTGTTAAGGATTCAGAATTTCTCATTGTAGTTTTGACGATCAATTTACTTCCAAAATAAAATGAACATCCCGGATTAGCTTTTGCCGTTTTCTTTTTATGAGACCCAACGTGATCTCTGGCACTCCTGTTTAGAGAAGCGGTGAGCCAACAAGAGGAAAATAAGCCACCTATTTAAAACGTGTTAGTTCGTTTTCAAATATAGACAAGCATTCAAACGGTTCACAAGCAAAAGTACCACGGACAGTTGCAAAACCAATCGAACAGTTACAAAGAACTGTCACAAAAAAGAACAAAACAATGGAACATGTTATGGTTCGTAGATGGACGGAATCAAAAACCGACAACCATGATGCTGTTTTGTTTTTCGGACATATCAAAACTTAGCGGAGGAACATTGACAGTTCAGTGACTAACATTTGACAGGTAAATCACTGGCCCAGATATAATGAAAAGCCACGTTACTTTTTTATACCGTTGGCATTGACTACACCGATCACTTAGTGGAGTCTATGCTACCGATGTGGGCACAACTGATCAGGAATGGTAGAATTATAGGGGAATATTGATAAACCAGAGCAGACGCAAACGTTATAAATTACCATATTTCTACAAAATACATACTCGTTTTTACAAAAAAAGTTCACTTATACCTCGGTCGGACCATATTTTGACAAAATTGAGGACCACAGTGCTGGCAAATTTGGCGCAAACGAATAATACGCAAAAACTTGACATTAATGGTATCACTGAAAAGTATGAGAAAATGAATCATAAAATATCCATAATTCAGCCAACAATTCAGGATAAATCATCCAGATACTACATTGTTAGAAGCTGAAATCTGAGTGCGCAGCTGATATTCTGTTACTAGACAAAGACGACGATGACAACGTTGAACGGTGGGGTAGTTCATGGACAGTAGTTGATCCTTCGACTCGATAAACACTATGAAACTAATTTCACGCGCCTTCCATCAGACATTCAATATGAACAGGCTCATTAGAGAGAAATAAGGGCACGAAAACGCATCAGCTATCACAAAGACAAATATGATTTCTGTGTAACGACGTTAGAATTGATTTATCACCTGTACTATACGCTGGGACAAAAATTCCAGAGTTAGCCAACAACGTTAAGTCGCTACACGCCGGGTCATATACACGTGAATTGAATACTATTAGGTTGTTCGTATTCAAACAGGAGCGATTGAAATGGCCGAGGTAACTCGAACACACTGGACTATCCACAAGGTAGACTAGGTTGGGAAGCTAAAATGGTGAGAGAAGAAACACAAAAACAAGTACGAACAGCTCACATCATAAATCACCGCCGCATCGCGAACATTCCGTTGAATAATGGCCTTACTAGCAGCAGCCACCGGCAGATCTGAAACACCCTGAGCAACAAGAGCGGCTGCTTTCGGACCCAAAACTTTCATTAGACCTTCATCTCGAATACGTCGAGCCTCATCCCAAGTGAGACCATCAAGCAGACGTGATTGTGGCCCGGCCGTATTTGTGTCATGATAGTACTTGGCTTTAACCTAAAACAAAGGAATGTGATAAAACGATTAAAAGGGAGGCAGCACTGAAGAAATACACTATGTAATTAACGAAGATCGATTTGAACAGTGATTAGAAGACAGATATTGGCGGTTGCCGATGATGACGTATTAGTGTTAATCACAAGTGACCCGAAAGGTGAGAAGTGATGTAATTACGAACGTCCGATCGAGATTAACCGAGGAATAATGAAGCTTGATAGGTATGTATTGTCTCTCAAATACCAAATAACAATAGGTCGAGGACTGCAAATATAATCCTCCATTTACTGTTGTTCTTTGGTACTGAATCGACAACGCGAATCTAGCGGCCTTCATTTTCACATCGCCACTTTCAATTGAAGACCAACCATCTGAACTGTTGCAGTTGTTGCTGAATCAAACAGATGACAAAAAGGGAAGCTAGTGAGTCATCTCACGCTGCGGGTAAGCAGTACCTACTCTTAGGATCTTTACGGCCGGCTAACTCTCGCATTTAATGAAGCATGACATTTATGAAGATGCCAAAAAGATGAAAGATCGATTAGATCCATAACTCAAAGATTTAGCCCAACTGCTCCTGAAGATAAAAGGAATCACATGATCAGTGAAGACATTTCGATGTGCTCCATTCGCGTCACTGGATAAAAAATATGAGGTGATAGTTCTTCAGCTTCTATACTGCACCATGGTAAATACTGGATTAAATGTGGGTTAACGTAAACTAGACAAGAACATATTTGGAGGCCTCGGTTGGAACCTGGGAACTCGACGGTTCACGTCATGATTATTGGGTCACATTAGCCTACTTAGGGTCCAACAACTCTAGCTGCGCAGGAATGATATCAAAACCCTATACAATCCAGCATGTACACACTAACCATAATCATCCTCGACAGCAACACACCGACGACTGACAAGGATGACAAAATGCCACACATCAATGAGAAAGGACAGCTACAGTGTAGACGCAAAAATAGGGAAGCCATGAGGCATTCACATTAAAACCAAAGTAAATAATCCCAAGGTACCACATTTTCCACGTTCCCGACAGCTTAGACTGCCTCGCCTCATTAAATGTTATTACCTCGCGGACAACCCAATCAAATACAGACGACACTGAACCCGATTAACCACTATATTTCTAACGGCCCAGGTCAGTAACCGGCTGGGTCACGGGAGACGGATATGACAAACACTTTGTAAGTTGTACGTGGTTGCTTTGACTCTTCCTTGCCAAGTTATTGATTAGTTGTCCAGTGAGCTGGGTGGAAGCAACTGGGTGGTAAGTAACAAATGGAAATGTGCAAATCAGGCGCTTATAATAACATTACACTATCCAATGCGGACATAAAAGTGAACGGAATATTAAAGTCACGAAACCAAAGTTCAAATTTGATGATATTATTCACACCTGTTCCATACGCGATAAGGCCATGATTAACACAAATTATGTTTACCGATAAGCATCCCTCGAAGGGTAACAGATAATCAATCGTTTTTATGCTACTCCGTGCGAAAATGAAAGAAACGGTAATTCGGATTTAAAATTCTGGAAGCGAAAAGTAAAAATATTTGTTGTTGCAGGTTTCGAAAATTGAAAATGAGAACCTGCTTGAATGCAGAGTCGACCTCACATTAGTTTTCTGACGGAGTCATAGTATGAAGTGATTCCACGGATAAACCTAAAAACAGCACGCTCGTAGGACAGAACTTGACTGACGAAGTTAATCATATTTTCAACTACAGAGGAAACGGGTCAGTTTGCAACTGGTCTTGGGAACATCCGCCACTCTCCACTAGAATGTTTCCTGCTGATGCCGGCTGAAACGCAAGGCTACAGATGGACTGCACACCCTCAGGCTGTTCAAACGTAAATGGAACCGACCGCGCTTCAACGTGTAACTATCGTAACTAACGAGACATCGCATTCCACCTACGGAAGCAAATGATCACAAGATAATTGACATGAACATCAGGACGTATAAATTATACTTATCTACCTTGCGCTGCTGGTCCCGATATTCTTTAGGATTTGGGCCTTGAGGAGCGAAAGAATTATAGGGAGCGCAAGCGGAAGCGGTGCCAGTTGCTGGGCCACCGGTGGAGCCTAGTGGAATGGCACCTGGAGTGAGAGGATGGAAGGGTGCAGGAGGTGGAAGAGCACCACCAGACACAGCCTTCCGAATAGCATCTTCGCGATCGCACACCCAATGTGGCACGGGTTCGTGAGCTGGTGATGGTTTTATTACTTCCTTGGTATATTTGTTAGGTGTATTGAGCCAACGTTTTCGAGACCAATCGCGCCTAAGTGTCCTAAAATAGAATCGCAAGACATATAATTTACCTAAGCGCGATTACACACAAAAACAACGAGGAATTGATGGTAACAGCGACTTCAGAGTAATAACGTGAATAAAGAGAACAATACTAATGTGGTGGCAGTAAGTTGTACAAATAACATTAAGAGCTGATGTACATCATTGTGGCATGATGAGGAGAGGACAGAGGCGTCTTTCTTACACGCTGACGACAATCGACGGCAAACAAAAGAGGATATGTGTATCAAGACCCGTTTTTCACACGCACACCGTGTAAATGCAGCAGATGAGCAATGTGGATTACGAGGGCACTAACCTTAAAGGAGAACAATCAAACGATTGTTTGTATCAAGCTACGGCATATATGAATAGTCAACTCTGTAAGACGGTGCACAAACAGCAGCATGTAGAAGGTAACACCGCACATGGAGCAAGTAATGTGTGACTAGTGCCTTCCGAGGAGCGTACAGACACATGCGTGCACATCGTCATCTAAGTAATCAAGCTGAGTGCATGGCGCCAGCGGCACTGATATTTCACCATCATACCGATACCACACACGTTGCTTCAATCGACAGTCTGTGGCGTTGGAGGCTGTGTACGTCTCTTTTCAGTCACATCAGCGGACAATCAAATGGTGACAATTATTGGATTATGTGATCTCATTAGCCTGTAGGTATTTGTATGCGGCAGCAGTGAGCGAGTGTGGTTGACGTTATACGCTAAAAGTGGACATTTAGGAAAATCTTAGCGGTAACAATGGAAGTCGTGAATAGAACATTCTACTGAAGCCACATACATAGCGCACCAAAACGCTACAGTGTGTAGCGATTATGAGACGAAATTAAGTGAATGAGGTTCGCAGTCTTCTGTAATATGTTAAGCTAAACTCGTAAAGTGCCTCCCCGACGGAATGGAGAGTGAAACAATGAACAGACATTCCAATCCGATAGATTAACCTCCACTACAGGACATTATATTAGCAAATGCTGTGAGCACGATTGGAACCGGCTGCTGACTTCCAATGCTTCCTCGAAAACGCGCCAATGAAATGCATCATCGATAACAATAAACGAACAAGCTGTTACATTTATTGCTAGTGGGTGTTGTGTCAACAAAGGCCTAACTTAAGCACTCTCACAACTTGCTATATCCGGGGTCCTGTTTATCCGTTTTTCGACACCTGTATATGGTTAGATGACTCTGAAATTCACTGCGGTATACAATTAAGCATTTTAAGTCATGCAACATACTAGGTGGGCTAGTACAGACTGGTTACTGAAAAGCTACCTAAACCGTCAGCGTAACTGGAAAAGGAATCAACGACTGTATGATCAATGATCCAGTCGACCGAAAGAAGTCGGAAATCGTCCGCGATTAGGAATTTTTCATCCGAAAACCACTTCGATTGAAGCTATCTATACAGACAGGAAAGGATAGATTGCCAGTACAAAACTAGAGTGCAAGCAGAGAAACAGATATCAGGAATAGTAGTTGCTATATACTTCTGTCCAAAATACAGCCAGGTACAGCGTCGCCCTTGAGACAACCTCATAAAACCGGATCGATCAGCAAACTTGATTGTAGCCCATTTCAGCTCCATAGTTGAGTCCTAATACAAATCAATACATGATTCATCAAATATACATACACTGCATCTGAGAACGTTACATTGAGGATGAGTACACTAGCCCGTTAAGTGCAGGGGCACACATCATCACGAACGATGATAATACGATCGGAAACACGTGTAATTAGGACTTTCCTATTTGATCAGTTAAGACCCATTCCCACTATGTTCTACCTCGAAGCTGCGTAACAGTTTGATCTTAGCCACAACCAGTGATGCACTCTTGTTGACGATAAGGATGGGTATTCATAAAGAAGCCCACATTGTATGCACTAACTGACGAACCAAGCGCACATTTTCAGACATTGTACCACAGCGTTTGATATTGTGAACCAAATCCAGAGAGAAAACGTCACGGCGGTTGAGGATTGAGCCGCCACCAAGTAATTGGAATTCGGCAACGTAACCCTCGAACTGCTCCACATATTAGCTCTAAGTAAAGGAGACCTAGGACGTACAACACGGGGTGAGTCTTAGTAATGCCGCATTCATCTATCAATCATCGAGTCGTTCTGAGCCAAATGGGGCTCAAACAGAACACTGTGATCCACTATGATGAAGCAATAAAAGAAGATTACTATAGTCAACCACTAACTGGTTCGTACAAAAGGATCAAGGACACACTTTATCATACATTGCTGAAATTAGTAAGTTAGTTTATAGTTAACCAAGAAAACACATATACGGAAATCAGAATGACGGCAATAAGTCACTCACGAAGGTCGTTGAGTATCTGTCTCGTCACCGGAAAGTATACCATCATCATAAAAACAGGCCATTGTTGTAGTAACTGACGACGCTGTTGGAGGGACTTTAACGTCATCGTCCTGACTTGAATAGCCGTGACCGTCAGTCGTTCTAGCCCGTCTTACTCGATGAGGACTGGCCATCGTCTCCTTAGAAAAAGCACAAACATCGATATGCATAGAACGGACGCGATAACTGAAAGGTCCTGTGAGTTCAACAATCAGACTGAAAAATTAATTGTGGATGGGACTGGGTTAGAATGGTGTAGGAAAATGCTAAGTAAGAGATCGCAGTCAACGACTTGAAGAATACGAAACCTACACATGACTACGATTAAGGACCAAAGCTTCTGTAATGCATGTTGAGATCACCCACAGCATCAACAGCAGCAGCAGATCCGTTGTTGATACTAATGCTTCATTCGTCAGCAAACACGGTAGAAACAAACAGGCGCAGTTTAGAGACAAAGGAAGAGAAAGGATTAGACCAAACAGAGAACTCTTGTCCATACCCAAACGGTCAGCATCAACCTGTCCATATCTTGGAAAGCAGTAAATGAATTGTGGGTGACGAAAAAGGGACACATTACAGTTTCCGCTTTATGCAAGTTTCCGGCGACGTCGTTACTCTTAACTGTCTTAAGGTGGATGGACAAAGTTCGACCTGGATTTACTACTACAGTTACTGGGCATCGATTATTCTGGAAACATACGTGCATGGAATAAGGTCACAACTGTATCATAATGCCCATAATTTGACAACATTTGAAAGTAGGGTTCTTCTTTGAAGTGCTTAAACACTTCACTTACAAATCCTCAATAACCGGATGAACGAAGGTCAGCGGAGTTAACATATAGTGTCCCAAGTCAGTTAACACCATCAGACCTCAAAATAATGTGAGTGACGTAAAATATGTAGACTTGTAGATGACAAACACTCTACGCTACCCTAAGTACAGGAGTTGACTAAAAAAAGGCCACAGATGAAGGGCGATGGCCAACTCCGGTTGGCAAGACCGAACGAACGACATCAAGACAGACTATCGTTAGAAGTAGTCGGTAAAAAAGGTCACACAATAATTTGACAAGTAAAAATCACTTATTTATTCTCGGCTTGTTGATACACGTTATTGGGCCGTAGATTTGGGTAGCCTGGATATGTGTATGCATTTGTAGTGATGCTTATTACAAACTGTTTAGATGTGCTGAACAACCTAACGAACAACGGAAGACCAACAGATATCGCCGATTCATATAGATCGGTACTCAATGGATTCGTTGACAAACGAGTGAGAACCTTGACTCGTGGCACCATGACTAGTGGTTCGATGCAGAGACCCGCTATCTCAACTCCCCAAGTTCTGATAAAACTAAATCAGCAGACGCGTGTAGACACCATCCACATTCGAACGCGAATTTTTCAGAAAGGTAAGCTTTCCAGCCAGCCGTTTACGAAGAAAAACACTGGACCCGGGCTTCACCCACCAGTAGTGTTTATCTTTGCCGTAACCAGGATGGTGGCTACGGTCAACGTAATTGAGGCAACTGAGTTGACCAGTGTGTCAGTTACTCATTAGATGCGGTCGAATTATCATAGTTGAACGATCAGGTACATTAGCCCGAGTAATGTTTTTAGGGTAAGAATATACACATTTTTGTTACCTTGCTTCGGAAGACTAGTTTTATTGTTAAGTATTTGTTTCTCATAATGTCACAATCAGAAAACGCATCGATACTAGGTGGTTTGACTCATCGCGCAGTTTTTTGTTATCCACATTCACTCTACAACGTAACAGCCCACACAAAAACTTGTGAAGGCGTTGTCCAAACGCTGGAACCGGAGAAAGATATCTGTTTATTTACAGCTATACATACTCTAACTCAATTTCTACCAGACCAACACAAGGAAAGGAACGCATAAGCAAGGATCTTTCTTGCTCTCCAGTAGTAGCCTATGAACTTATATCACCATGTGATATATTGTCGTCAGATAGGTAAATATCAGACTTCTAGACAGAACAAGGGAGTCCAAGCAACACATTACGCATGAGAAATAAGATTTGAAAACTGACTGCAGGTTTCGACAAACACAGGGAAAAACGGAGTGCAACCAAATGAAATATTCAGATTGAATGTTCTATCTAAACATAACTTAAGACGACAAACGACTCCCCCATCGATTGGAATATGCACGAGATTCTCACTGATCGTTGGGACATTCACTTTCATTTCAGTAAACGATTTATTTTGTAGTTCAACAATACTGTCACATCGTCGGTATACTCGAATGGACACCAAGATGTTTGGATCATAAACAAGTATCCGTGTGCCTAATGATGTTGCCACTCACTTAAGGCGAGCACTACTAAACAGATCATACACTTAATATCGCGACCCGAAGATCACGGTGTAGACAGAATTCCCTAATCGAACTGCACCAAAGTGCATAGCGCCGCTGGACGGTTCATCGTAGTCGGATGGTAAGGCAGAATCGTTGCAGCTAATTATAACTTCGACGTACTGCAGGATCAGCTCGGTTCGTCGGATTGTTTACTGTGCATTAGGAGGTCTCGTCCGGCATGCACGATGTATGTGGACGCATGCATTGATCAGGGTTCTCTCGAAGGCTCGGCTCGGGCATTCGCAAGGCCAACCCGTCGATTGCAGAAACATGACTGTTTCAAGATGGGCGACTCACGTCTGGCAATCCACCATGTAGTGCGAAAAAAGACAGCCAGAGGAGACCCGTAGCAAACCAATGTGCACATGAAAACGTTATCGACAGTAAGGAAACGCTGTAAGCTGACGATTATTAGCTCCGGTCAAGCTGCCTGGAACTGCAGATCAACAAGTAAACATGGTGGTTGACCGATGTAACTGCGTCTTATGGCAATCAGCGCTCTGCGACTTAATGCACTTTCGGTCATCGGTTGTGTTCAATGCACACTACGCATAACGACTGTTCGGTAGTCAAGCTGTATCAACGTGAATATCCTTGACAACGTTTGGTTTTCACAGTGATTGCCAGTGACTCCCTCTTTTTAAGGAGAACAATATTGTCCAGTGTCTTTCCATGTGATGAAATAGAAATAGCTCAAAACGCCTCGACAAGGTTAGCGAGAGAAGTTCGTTGGTTTACAATGTGCCTTGCTCTCTGAAAGCTCAGAATAAAAATTTACTAATGACAGCTGGCAGTGTTTAATGTCAACTACCATCATTATCATCGTCGTATCTGCCAGGAGACCTAACAACTAAAAATAACTACGTCTATATTCAAACATATAACATCAAGGCGCCTACACCTTGCAAAAAAACACCCCAGCTGTAGGTGAAAGTAAGGCGTCATCAATAAGACAGCTTCCTTACGGCTTTCACTGTCCCACATCATTAAATGCAATCACTTCACAGACAACTCAGACAAACAACGACAACATTCACGCCACTGAGCTCGATTAGCCACCATCTCAGCCAACGTCTCAAGCCACTGACTCTGTGGGTCGTAAGGGTCTCAGCCCAGGAGACGGACCCGATCTACAGTGACCAACGCCTTCGTGAACGATTTCATTTGTCTACGCCAGGTCATCATCTGTCCGCCTTGCACCTTGCGCCAGTCGGCGGCAACATCGGCAAAGAGTGCTCGGTGTGGCAAGCAACTAGCTGGCATCCTTAGAACATGACCTAACCATCTAAGTCTGTGTAAATGCAGTGACTGAACAAGTGAACTTGCTTGACAATCAGTGCCAAACACTCGCTTCCTAACCTCCTCGTTGCTCACTCGCTGATGCCACCTGATGTGAGCGATCGAACGCAGACATCGGTGGTCAAATACCTGAAGACGGTTCACGTCCTCTACTCAGAGCGTCCACGTGTCGCTGCCGTAAAGTAATATAGCCCTCACTATTGTCTGGTATACACGACCCTTAAGCTTCACAGAAATACCTCTCTGTCGCCATAGGTGTCTCAGATTCGCGAATACCGCCCTAGCCTTGGAAATACGCGCTTCTATTTCATTCCCAGTACCTCCGACGCCACCGCTGATGCTGCTTCCTAGGTATACAAACCGGTCAACAATCTCCATGACTTCATTATCTAACATTAAATCTACGTGATCACAACAACCTTGGAGAAGCACTTCGCATTTTGATGCTGCAAAGCGCATTCCGAATTACTTAGCAGAACGCGAAAGTGTTTAGCAGAATGCCACCCACATCGGTCTTCCAAGTGTTCCGCCAAGCAGTCATGCCTTCTGGACTAATTATGGATGAATGTGCCGCATGCTTCGCTGAGAGTATAACTGACAGACGAACGACCTGGACCAGTAGTACGGATAAACTGGAAGAGTTTGATAGTTTCCTCTGAGACAAAATCCGTTTCCATTTCCTTAACTTTCTCCATTAGCCAGGCCTTACGATCGCTTATGAGGCTAGAGTCTGGCACCCTACGGATATCCTTCCCAAGCTTGTTTCATGGATTGCTGGAGGAAATCTTCCGTCTGATACAGTTTAGTAGCAAGTATGTATCAGCCACTGGCCTACTAATGTCAATGATGAAGAAACGGTGAAACTGACGTTATCTTTCGGTATCAGATAAACTGACGCGTATAGGCGCTTCGTATTCTACAAGATCGCCTCAAACGCACAGTCTTGCCAGGAACGAGAAGCCGGTTGAAGAAAAAACCGTGACAATCAAGCGAAGTCCAGGAATTGAAATACGTAGGCCTGCTTAAGTCAATTCAACGCCTCTCCCTAATTCATAGATGAAGGCAGAAAATTGTAACCAATGTCACCCTAGAGTTGTACAGCTGTTTTTCGAAATCCCTTTCATGTCATGCGATACTGGCTAAGCCTACGCCAACTGTGCCAACTACGCACATATATAAACAGGTTTTACTATGACAAAGCGGTCTAACTGATGCGTTGTCCAGACGCGTGTGTGTGCAAACTGGTTGACATTAAAACAAGGCGAAACTAAACAAAGTAGACTGTCTACAACTCGGCAGGGTAAACACTTGATTTTTAAATAATCCGTCACATAAACCGTCAGTCGACAGCTACATCGATTTACATAGCCTCAACAAGCCAAGTAGAAGCCTGGTGAATTGACTGAAATAACCAGATGGTTGTTACACTTTACGAGTGAAGCATTTCTGAAACACCAATATCAATAAAACTGCCGTGATAAAATAACACGTACAGAGCCGGCAGGCCGTCACCTTAATCATAGACTAGGTTGAGAAGTGGACTGTAGTCAAACCAAGAACGATGAAATTCAATGTACATTGGACAGTCGCCTTGGTTACGCACCAAATCGTTTGACCCAAGCCCGAGAAAGAGAACAGACACGGCAACACCGCATACTGGACGAGCGAGTCAAAAGTAGACCACAGCGGCTCTAGACGAATGGATTGCCATACATGACCGAAAGAGACAGAGCGAATCAAATGGAACGGTCGTATATGGCAGTCAGGGCGTCAGAGCAAATCACGTTACAGGGAGCATCAGAAAGCAACGCGAGAAAACAGTCCAGATAGCGCACAGGTGTTCGACCGCACATCTGCAATCTGATTGGCTGAGTGGAACCATGCCACCACCCACGACCACACCATCCGAACTGGGCCGGTCGATTGATATGGCGTGATGCGTCCTGGTTGCTTCGTTAGGAGATGCGTCTCCTAACAATATATATGCTGCCGAACTTGAAATTACTGGGTTGGAAATAAAAGTATCATCAGAAGAATAACAAAGACCTCTAGTTGACCACACTTTTCAAAAAAGGCACTCCGAGCCAGAAGGGCATAAGTTGAACTAACAGTAAGCGTGGATAAACACGACCAGCTCCAGTGAAACGGCACAAGTGTGACTAGTAATCATATCGCAACCCGATTGTTCACACTGAGTTGTAGGCCGTAGTAAAGGCAAACGACCAGACTGGGGAGCGAAACAACTCACTTGTCGATAGAGGTGACCTGTGCGGCATCCAGCATTGTCCAAATGACGCATCATGGCCTCAAACTCCAGCTCACCTAATCGCCACGGCCGCGCATGGACCGTGGAAAAACCATCCCCATCAGCTGGTGCGCCCTCAGTTGCGGATGAATAACCTTCAGTGGCAGAAGATCGGTTACCTGCCGCCAATCGAATGGCTAACGCAGCCTCTGGACCACTTAGACCGCCCAGACCCGAGGTACGCCATGTTTCAAAAGTCTTTTGTTTGAGCTTTTCTGTCGGCAAAACCAAATTCTCAGCACCCAGAGACGCGAGCAACAGCTGGGGATGAGATGAATAAAAAGATGAACGCTGCGGGATTAACTACGAAACGACGGGAAACAGGTAGTCAAAACTGACAGGCCACCGTAGCCAGATTTTAATCCGACACAACTGCCGTTTAGCCTGAGAAACTAAAATACAAAAAACGAGGAAAAAGGTAGGCACCAAGATCTGCACAGAAGAACACAGCATGGTATAACACACCCATAAACGGCACAATAGAAAGTACAAGAATGAGGTGCGCATACAACTACGAGAGGCTGTACTACTGCGTGAGCTGGTACAATTCAGTAGCAACACTCATATTAGTGAAAGCCTGGATGAGATAGGTTGGTGGTGTGAACAGTCTTAATCTTCCGATGAGTAATTTGTAAGGCGATAATCGCGGCACAAAAGTGCGGCATACACCGACCGGGAAACGTCATCGTATGTTAATGGAGTGTGTCATATCGCTCAGCAATCAATGTAGTCACGGCGGACGGGAGCAATCACCGCTCTGTAAAGTAAGCTTGAAAGATACCGCCTGTCAGATAAAGAACACATGATCGCTGGCTAGGGTGTCTCAAATAAGGCTGTGCTGCAATCAATGAGAACTGTTTGTAAGAACAGACTTTAATTGCTATGCGTCCCATCTGACATTGTTAAGATCAACAGTAGTCCGTGGGTACGACCTTACGCGGGAGGGAGGCACATGCTCAAACGTGAACGGCACGAGCGTCATAACAACTACCGTGGGCTCGATGATCGGTACTGACATTCCGAACTCTCCAGTTGTAACGTCCGTCGGTCACACAGAAAAAGGAGGATAAACCTACTCCTGTTCTACTCCAGTAATCAGACGTGTGAAGACAGCAGAGAGAACAGCATTATACACATCGCTCTCTGGTACGCTCATTTATTATTGCGTCATTATCATCGCCGCTATTATACTCACCATCGGGACTGACGTTCAACCACCATATAAGTAAGATAAAATGAAGCACACTCTAGTTCTTAAAGATCATAAAGAGATGGAGTTCTCATACACAAAGACACTACAGCTAAACTCACACATTCCAACCTTATGATACCTACAATTCGAAAACAAACGACGGAGTTGTGGTCGAGAATAAGGTTGTATCCGTAAAACGGTTTTCTGACGGCGCCTTATTTGCACAAATAGTTCGGTTGTTTATTATTTCGCAAAATGCAGACACCTTGATGTTGAATGTTTGAGCATAGACAGTTGTTTTTAGCAATTAGGTCTCTTGTCTTTGCTGTTTTTTCTTCACAAGCGTAGGGCAGTTAAGCATCAGCGTGAAGGACAGACGTGCTGTTGTTTGCAACGAAGAATAATTCAATGCCTCGTGTCTCACAAAGGTATATGGCTCTTAAACATACCAGCCTAAAGAACGTAAATCTACATGAAATACTGTTCGCAAAATTTCGGTCAAGAAACGAACTACAAGAACGCACACCTGACTACTACTGTTAAGAAGTTGACACCGAGCTGTCAGTGATGAGCAAAGCTGCTACAAAAAACTTAACCTTCTTAACCAAATCCGCTTACTTGAAATGGCTGACGATGAAATTGCAAAAGATTCACCTTTCAGAAAAAGGTTATTGCAATTCCTTGAAACAGTCATCTATGCTTGAACCTGATACACGTAGTTGCTCTCTGAATCGTTGAGGCATCTACCCTTCCTGAAGAGATATACGGGCGACTTGCCTATAAGACAACAGAGATGTACACTTTCGGTGTAGCTCAGTTTATAGATTAAACGATTACTTAAAAGCATTCAACTTTAACTGACCATCCTTGGTTTCGCCATCACATTCGGCACACTCCGGATTCGCAATAACTACAAAGGTTAAGGTAGAATAACTCTGGCGACCTTGCATTGAACGAGGGGAAAGGATCACTAACACCAACCTGTGTGTCGCACGCCACGACAGCATTTGTTGCATAATGCCACGCCTCTTCAATGGTTTCACCAAGTGCAAGAAGACCACGACTCCGAAGGAACAGCACACGTGCTGTCGGGCCGAGCGCCTCAGCAATGGCGGCTCTTTCGGTTGTCCAATCTTTGAGTTTATCGCGTTCAAGATATGCATCATGGTCACCATTGCCAACACCAATGAAAAGATTGGATGGCGTGTAGTAAACGATCTCACCGAGGATCATCGCTTCGTGACAAATAGGTAAAAGTCCTGATTTCATAGATGACACCTATAGGATGAAGAGTATTCATACATCACAGTGGATCAAATCACATTCGTCTGAGGTATCAAATTAATATAATTCGAAATTGGGCATTATTTCAATCACCTCCTCACACGCTACGTTTATGGAACAAGTGATCATATAGAGGCATCAGTTCACGACAAAAAAGGTACCGATACGAACAGTCGTGAGGCAATCTGATGTCCGAATGAAACCATTCGTGGCGTTGGTTTGGAAGTGAAAAATTCAGTGATAGGATAAAAAGATTTGCTCGACGATTAGCTCATTTCCCGTCGACAAAAACCAAGTATTCGAAAAGTAACCCCTAGATAAAAAGACAAGATGTGACTATCTATTGTATCCGCAATTTTTCAGACCAAAACAATTGGGAACATTGACAAGAACGGAGTTCTAGGAGAAAATGATGGCAGTCACTTGATGAATCATGTTGAAACAAAGACAAATATTCGAGAGTGAATCATCGCAAAGCAGACAATCTCACGCATACCTATTAAGTCAGCAAATTAAGACTGGTGACGTGACATGATGATATGTCGCAGTCACCAGTGTATTTGAACCTGCAAAGTGATCGACATCTACAATAGATCTGTAACGTCTTTTTGTCGCGTCACTATTCATTACTGCCAAGATTGACACAAGCCCGAGTCAAAATGGTTGAGCGTTAGAAATGCGTCCACCTAACGGTCAAATGCAGTGACAACGGATTCTCCTGAAGCTCACCATCCTACAAAATGTCCCAACAGTTCCTTGGTGGCCACTATAACCAGACAAGTCGTGCATCTCCGTACCTTACTAGGAATTATTGTACAAAGCAATGAGTATATGATTGCTGTTAATTGCCCCCTTAACCGTATCACATAGGAAATCTTATTAAGTCATACTTCGGACCAATATGACAGCATACACCAGTGACATTTTGTTTCGAAGATATACTCGCCAACCTCAATTCGAACAGATGTACACTCATTTGGGTCCAACAAGCAAATAAGGATTGCGGCAGGTGGATTAATAATCAGGCGGACTAAGATTTAGTTTGAAGCATTTAAGGTTTACAGCCTTCTAAGAAAGAAAGTCTACAAAATGTTGAGAATGTAAACTTCAAACAATATCATATACTACGCGTCAAGTGATTATGCTAACACAGAGAAAAACATTCGACATAAACATATCAGAACGGTTTCAGGTAGATATACCGCTATTGTAGCTGGTGTGTCGACATGAACAATGCATCGAATGTCGGCGCGCGCAGAGTGGACTGCTGAGTGCAGCAACCAGGTTGCTTGGTTTAAACCAAGTACCGTGGAGCCTGGATCCAGCACTTGCCCTGTAAATAAAAAAGGGAGAATGAATGCGGCAGCAAATCACGCAAAAAATGATTCTACTGATGCAGTATAGCCAGAAGAAAATATGCACAGTAATTTGGGTCGAACATATTGTCAACGCCATGGCAATATAAATACGAAACAGAACAGTGAAAGGCGGAGATTTTTCAAATGGGCAGAGACGCACCTTTAAGATCGACTTTGATAAGAGAAGATGCAGTGATTTCGTGATATAGTAGGCCGAATGGGTTGACCAGGAAATGCTCATTCTTTGAACTAATACGAGCCTTGAAATGACAAAATAAAAGCCATGTTTAAGGAAGATCACGCATAAGTAAAATAAAACGAGGTCAACTTTCCAACAGTGCAAAAGCACGTGTAAAAATATTAGTACGCAAAGAAGACAAATTTTCGTGGTATAAGTCGCGATTTCAAAATAGCCAGAAATAACGGAATATACTCTTACACCACTGTCGTTACCGTCAATGACAGAACACAGCGAACCAAAATAGCTCACCGTCACATGGTTGTAGATACTTGAATTCCAGCCGAACAAATCGATCAACCGATAAACAGAGGCAAGTTTACACCGTAGAGAGCGCTCTCGACGAGAGTAAATAGTTGAATCACCTCCTCGGAGGTCGTTGATCGGTATTAGGCCATTACGCTGTCCTGCGGGTAGACGAAACAGTAGTTTCACGAGGTAAGGAAACATGGCATATTGTCTCACAATTAAGCGACTACATTTTACACGTCTCGTTTATTTACACAGATGAAAGACCACTGTTTGTTCGTACAGGCAACTGCAAATTGCGCGTCAAGCAAAGCACTTATTTGGTCAGCAGTTTAAAAAATTGACATAAACTGGATAAGAATAATCTCCTATAACCATCCGGACATATCAACCTAAATTAGATCAGGACTTACCAAAATAGAATGCGGCCTCCAGTTTTTGAGAAATTATACGCATTGGATACGCATGTCAGGTATCAAGCAGTGCAAGCGAGATTATGGAATATCAATCCAAACTTCCTGGAGAGTATGTGTCAGTGGGTCAGTGCATATATTCGTCTCCGAACAATCGTGCAATCAGAACATCTCAGGTACCTTCAACTGTGCTCGGGGCCGGATGGTGCGCAGGCCGTCAACAGATAAGTATTCTGCTACGTAAACCAACATTCTGTTTTGAACAACCGTCTTTTTTACAGCTATGTTCGACAGAAGTGGAGGATGTGGTGCGAAAGCGTAAACATGAGATTGGATATTGGCTAAACCATACGGGAAAAAAATCAGATTTTTATTCCCTGTTGAAACCGATGGAACCTTGGGTCACCAATAAACCACTCCCCAAAAAGTACCGATCACGCAGAACTTGGTCTTCTTAAAAATCAGGTCCATCAAAACCGATTTAAATTCAACAGTGGAGATCGCCATTCTTCATCGGTTCATCTACATGTACAACTAACCACAGCAATCGTAGGGTTTTGTGATAAATAGTCAACTGCAGAAATACCGAATTTCTGAGCAACTAAAATGACGCGTTTTTGAAGGCGTTTTTAACTGTTGTTCTTGAACAGATGGCGTTCGGCTGGCTTTTGATACCACTTGAACTCAGTACGTCATACCAAGCATCTCGTATTATTCTCCATCGAGCTTAACCTGAGCTCATCATCTATGGTTGTTTCTCAGGAGCAAGTAGTGCACAGCTAAGTTGGATAATTGTAGCGGCTTTGCCATATTACAACGGCTGAGGTATATTTCAATGAGCGTCAAAACACTATCCCTCTCAAACTGCGTAGGCTGTGCTCATTTGACCATGTATCACGAAACAAAATGAGCCATCCGCAAGATAAGAATATTTACAATCATTAGGCAAAAGGCGTTGAAACAACAGTTCACGTGTAGTACGATGACTGCAGGCTTACCTGAAATGGAAACCCAAAACATCGAAAAATGAAAACCATATTCCACCTTAGAGCACTGTGATCCGTTTTAGAGCGAGGTATCGGCATATCTATTCGACTTCCAGTTATTGCATCCAGTTTAATTTTTACACCGTTGAAAAATAACATGCTTCAGGTTGTGGTTATCTTGTAATCATATGGGGCACAAAAAGTCCATTTGTCTACATGAACAGGCGTATGTATGTAAAAAAAAATGGTGTCCACAGAATTAGCAGAAGAGTACAACAGTCGAAAGCGCTTTTCTGAGGATAGTACAGACAATTTTGTTAAGGAATTCACGAAGGTTTGAAATACTTAAGTTCTCTCGTCCTGAAGGCAATCGATAATCAATCCGTTTTGAAAAAGCCTCAAGAAACATGCATTAATTACCAAGGGATCGGTCACACCTATTTGCGTCAAAGCTGATAATGTTAGTACAGCTCCGTATGTTATCTGAAAATCGTGGGAAGCAAAATAGCCGGAAACACTCAAGACTTCGTGCAGACTGTGGACATATTGACTGGATGTTCACCATTCGTCCGCAGTTCGAACACTGCCACGTTTACCAACAACCAACATTAGTCATGTCCCAGATATAAGAACAGACGTCGATCAATTACAGGTGTTTTCTGAGGCTGCTTGTAGAGGAATGGAGCACCTGACGTGTCTGTTCTAAGGACATCATATAGTCAGACTAGGGTTGAGGTAGGTTATCACCATCCATCACCGTCTCCAGTAGTGTAACAGAGTAGTACTGACCCCCTTTTTCTAATCAAATCTGGAATTAAGGATGTCACACAAATCTCTGGATGATCTCATTAACGGTAGCGCGGAACAACTGGGAAACAGAACCGCAGACTTACACTATACGGACTGGTGACGACTCACAGGCAGTCTAAGAGGCATTAGATTACGGCAACATCATTAAAAACGGGAACACATTATTAGTTGCCGTCAACGTCCAAGTGTCGTACAGCCATGGAGAAAACAGCAAGCCTTAGATCACGGTACTTGTCGACCAAACAGCAGTGAACGTCTGCGGTTGTTTTGTGTTCCGGACCTCAATGCGACACCTGGCGACCTCCATCACCAAGTCCATTGTGGACGCAGATTGACCACATGGCCGTCAGCCATCCGTGGCGTGATTGTTTCAAGGACTACAAGTCAGGCTGGAGCGCTTGTATAGATTCCGATCATCCACAGGTATGTGTCAAGTTCGCTTTGCGTTTTTGGTTGGAGGCCAATTCGTCCTCAACCACAAGTTGACGTATCTAAACCAGCAGGGACACAGGCGCTTTACATTCATCACGTTGCGCATATCTCTAGTCTCGGATCCCACTCATCAGACGACGTTGAGGCACATTGGAGACACACCGCATGTAATGCGTAAGTGTGGTACTACTGCTCGTCCAACTGCCAACCGCTGGGTCTTCGTGCGATCCTTGCAACTTCCTGAACCTCACCGGAATATTCCATCCAGCAACGAGTGCAAGTCGGTCTTCAAAGCTACTCGCCTAGGACTTCGGAAGCAACTACGGAGGGGTCGCGAGGCCTGGTGGACACAACGCGTTATCTGGATGGAACAAGACGATGCCACCGGGAACTGTCGGAAGCTCTTCCATCTAACCTGAGCAGGTGGCAGCAGTAAGCCAGGTTTGAGCAAGATAGTCTATGAGGCCAATGGTGAGCTTATTCATAACTCACAACAACGCGTAGGACGCTCGATTGAACAATTCCAGCAGGCTCCGCCCGCCAGTGATTACGCCTTCTAGCTCTACCTATGCCCATTGATCTGTTGATGTTTCGCCTACCTCGGAAACAGAAGTCTAACTCGAGACTAAGTTGCTAAAATGTCACATGGTACCCGGCCAAAGCGAAAAAAGTCTTGCCCCTTTTGTCGATCTAGGTCCTGCCTTAGTAAAAGGGCTAATGCCTCTGCTCCAGAACCTCTGCATCAGCGAAGCTGTTCCAAATGGCTGGGGTTTGATTAACACCATCCCCATTTCCAGGAAGGGCTCATGCATTTCGTGTGCAAATCACACAGGGATTAGTTTGATTCCTATTGCGTCAAAATTGCTTTCAACCATTTACTTCGTAGACTAGGCGAAAGGCACAAAAGGCATATCCATCGGCAGCAAGCCAGATTTCACCCTGGACGTGGTTGCATTGATCACATCTTTATATTTTGCTAGATTCTTGAACTTCGCCATTCATGCATAATGTCAACAATTGTCTTTTTGCAAATCGGAGTGACTTTTGATTCCGTTGACAGAACTGCACTCCGGGGTTGTCTATCGACAAAAAGTGTGCCCGAGAAGTAAGTGAACATCCTGAAAGCAATTTCCTGTCAGACCTTTGGCAGGGTTAAGGCTTATGGCATCGTATCACTGACCTTTAGCATTCAAAGTGAGATGAAACAAAACTGTCCAACCTTCCTTTTTCCATTCAACTTTGTAGTAGACGAGATCTTAGTGTGCCCTGACACACTGCGAATACGGTGTGGATCTGCTTTCAGCCACTCGACCTCAAAACTCAGAGAGGGCTCACAAGGATCACAGAACATCTTAGACAGATAAGAGGCTTCAGTTCGTCAGTTTTGTACGATCACCTATCAAGTTCAAGGTGCTGTTTCAAGATTGACAAAACTATCCCTGCTTTCACCCTTGACAGTAAGAAGTTGAGAAGTTTGTGTACCTTGGGAGCTGTATCAGCGTTGGTGGAATGTCTGATGAGATCACAAATCACGTAGCAAAGGTTCGTATGGCGTTTGCTAACTTACGCCATCTGTGGTGTAGGCATGATCTGTCGTTCTGTGAAGGGCCAAGTGCACAATGCCACCGTAAGGGTAATGTCATTGTACGGCTCTGAAACCTAGTCCCTTCGAGCGGAGAATGTTCACAGTGTATACGTTTTCGACCATCAGTGTCTCCGAAGCATTAACGGCGTGTGTGGGAACACCCTGTCAGGAACGACGAAGTTGGCTGATGTTTTCGGAAAGGACAGACTATGTCGACCTCCGGAAATACTAATCTCCTCTCGCAGGTTTCGCTACATCCTACGAATGTCAACTCATCGCCTGCCATATTGCGCTTTGTTTGCAAGTGGTATGTTAGGTTGGAAGCGGCAGTCGGTGGCCAGCGTATAACTTGGGTTCCGGATATGAAAACACTCACGTTGAGGTTTAGTTTAGTAGGACACTCCGGGATTTTTGACTGGGATCTGGAGGAAAGTGAACACCTATGATTGTGGGCGCCGTCTGGTATGTCGAAGAACAGAAGTCAATGACGTTCGTCCTGCGAATCAGTGTTCGTCGATGTAATGTTTTCATCTCAATCCCTCTGCAATTTCCTTCTTTCACTTTATCTAATGCTTGCGGCACGTCTGCCACTCCGTGTGATCCGCAAGTTTTAAGTATATTAAACATTATATACTTCGGATACTTTGGTCTCAAGTGGTTTGTATGGGTTGACCCTCTCGACGCGCTGATGACTGTACCTTGCTTTTTAATAACCTGTTTCCGACGAAGTACCAATATCTGTGCCACACTCATGAGTTTAATGGCTTAGGCTGTCACAGGTCTTGGTAATATCATCGAGGAACAAGTGTTTTGTGAGGGACATTTAAACGAAATGAATACTTATAAAAGAACTGTCAGTCTTGTAAATGCAGATTGGAGGTTGACTACGGCACACGATTATACCAGAATGCATTCTCTTCCGTTTGTTTGGATGGTCATACTGTCTTATTCTGGCAATTTACCGTTCTTTCCAATCACCGGCATGCCCATTTAACAATGCACAGCGCGACACGTTCCGTCACCATAATTAGTACCTGATGCAACCACACGTAGCGACTATTCCGTCATCTAGGTTGTTAACTTAGAGCTTTCTATAGCTGCATCGATGGATTGTATTCATTGCAGTATAGGTTATCTGACAGAGATAGCAATGATCAATAACCAAGGACTGCGAGATTCGCACGCAGGAACCGCCGGATAAACTCGTAAGCCAAAGTACTCTCATTATCCCGATATATACGGTACACCTTAGTAGGAAGTAGCACCTCATGACTTGCATATTGGTTGGTTTCTTTGAAACCAGCTGAATGGAGAGCCGTTTGAAGCTATAGTTTATTATGCCGACCGAGCCTTTGAGCACTATTGCCTGTCTCATGTTCTTACAGGTTGGTTCGAACTAAGGTACACATTGCAATTCGGAGCATGCACCAGTTTTAACGAACACACCGTTCACTGACGTGCTTCGATTAAAGGACCTATCACCGTAGGTCCTTGTAATGTTTGAAGTTTGATGCTGTTTGTCCATATGTCTCATTCTGTGCGTCCACGTTGTTGGCTTAATTTGGTTCACCCCAGTGGCATGAAACACGCTGTATACCGTCAACAGCATTACCAAGGTAAACGAAACGATCAACAGTCCCAGGTTCATTGCGGCAACGTTACTTAGTGTAGTCATAGTAAGATATAGTTGAAGCTATCGGACATCCCTGTAGACTGCGGCTTGAAGATAGGACTCAATAAACAGTTACTCAGCAGGTTAACGCAGAAGTTTNTTTCGGACCACACAATCTGAGAGCTCGATGAGTAACCTAATCACAGCTGTCTTCAGCTTCAAGGTTTTACGGCTGCTAACTGATAATACAAGTGTAGATGCTCTAATGTCTGTCTTAAGGTGTTAATATCATGTATTCACCAGCAACCGTGTTTAGTTTAGTGTTGAAAAAGCCGCGACGTATGCTACTCTCAAGTATCTTGAGAACAATGGTGAAGAGGTCCATGCCTCTTTAGTTGCCATAAGATGTTCCGAAGCCTTTTTAGGGATGGCAGCCTGTCACCTTTCCCCATAAATGAGCTCGAAGCTTATCACATTGTTCATCACTTTTAGCCTCAAGACCACCTGAACATTCGATGAGGGGTCGTCTAGTGTATCGCAACTAGGCACGCTGTCTATCTGCTATGGCTAAGCTGAATGGTTTAGACCAGTTGAACCGATTCCCAGTGTTTAGACCACTTTAGAATCGCCGAGATAAACAATGAACTTATGAGTCAATTCTTGTAGATTTGGTGTCGTTGATTCCTTCGCAGCGGATGCACAAACCATTGCTATTTCTGCTCAGCACTCGTTTGGGTCACGCCGTTGTGGTGGTTCACGCAGTTTTTTCACCAACCGTGTTAGGTAAACCATCCAACAACCGGTTCGTTCCGTTTCCAGCAAGCCAAATCACATTTTCAGGCAGTCTGACCAAACGACAAAATGAAACTACCACATTGCCTGCAAGATCAAATTCAGGGTGATTACTCCAAATGAACGGCGATATTTAACGGCATAGCAGTACAGATAGTTGACTGTGGTGTTGTCAATTTATACACATGAATGAGTTGCACTGGACGATGTCCATGTGTACTGTCCTCACCTTTAATACTGGAATGTGACTCGGTGTGTGAAGTCCACGAGATGCACACGCGCTTGCAGCAACCGATCACCATTGTCATGACATCACTCTAGGACACCGAGCAAGACACTCAGGCGCTTCTAAGTATGACAACTGAGTTGTGCATTCATATCACCAGCAAGTACAATAACACCCGAATCTTCAGTTTGTCCCGGAAAATGAGTGCAGCGTGGTGTAATAATTTTGTGAAAGCATCTGAATTATTGGCATGCAGAAAAAAATAAAGACGACCCAAGTGTGTCGACAGGTTTTGCTAGAAAAAGCTTTGCGCTGGTTTAGAACTTGGTGTGACTCCCGTTGTAACTGGATCACGAGACTCAACTTCATTGCCGAGGACTGAGCTACAACCGCTGGTCTAAAGCGCTGTTCACGTTAGTTGGAACGGATGACAACACTTTGGATACAGCACAGTTTCCGACCCGAAGCGCTCGCAAGAGCACTCTGAGTGCCTCCGTCGAAGTAGGGTAACATTGAAGACGTTCATTTTTACCGGTTATCTTTGCTTCAGGGTATGTAGATCGGGTATGAAGAAAATGAAATTGTGGCGACAGATCCATTGTTTGATGCACTTCCGTCAGAATCAATGACAAGCGTGTCCGTATTCCCCAAGGATACAGCCAAAAACTGAAGACGTATGTATGGGCAACGATGGACAACAATGACATCGAGCTTCTCTAAATTGTTAACGCCGTATTGTTAGATCATCGGCCTTCCAGCGGATTCTGATCGCTTTTTCTTAAGCTCTGAAAGATGGCCATATTGCATTTCAACACCAGTATAACGGTTTTAAAACGTCAAGTGATTTTGATTGTTGTACGCACGTCGATATCGTTGTTTTGCGTTTTTGCAGCCATTGACGTAGTTAATTCGGTGAAGACGTTTTTGTTTGCGTCAACTAACCAGTATTTAGACGTAAGCGTTCTGGTGTTGTCACAGTTGGTCAGTTATTTCAGTTTTTAGCAAATCGGTTCTTTTCATGGGTTGTCCACACGTGATGAGAGTTCGTTTCCTGTCTGTTCGTGAACTTAATGGAGTATATAAATAGTGCCTGCAAGAGTATCGCAGGCCGACTTCTGTTGCTACCCTGACGCGGTGGCCAGACTTGCGTGCTGCGCTGATCTGGTGGGCTATGTTGACTAAGGTTCTATCTTTTTCAGGTAGAGTCAGGTCTGACAGACCAAATGAGAGCAGTCCGATGGGAAGCAATGATACTCTCGGGGTTGTGTGTAACCCTGTTAACTGCATGGGAGTGCTTAGACTGTAAGGCACAAACCTATAACCATGCAGTAGACTTACACTTACAGATGCAACGTTGCTGTCATTCGTATAAGGAAGAGGTTACGAAAGATCCCCGAAACAAAGAGCACACCGATCGCCTAACGGTTGACGATGACCGCACGATCTAAAATCTTACAAAACCGTCCCAGTAGGTAAATGTAGCTTCGAACACGATGCGCACAATAGCAAATATCGGACGACAACATTCCAATCAATGTGCCTCGGACCTAGACTGTCCTCTTGTCGGCACATGAGTCAAACTAGTGGAACTCTAAGAAGACCTTATATCCTATCGCCCCGTCTGCCAGACTGTTGAGCCAAAACCTCCTGGTTAGGTTTCCCACACTAACCTCCTTTCTCCTCACAAACGACCATGATGTATCCTGAGTTATTGTTGCTCCTCATGGTCAGTCCACTCATTTAAGCTTTACTTCTGCTTCTAACTGATCTTTGTTCGAACCACAACAACGTAAACATTTCAACTTTTAGTGTCCACGCCCTCAGGTGAATAGGTTCGGAAGCCTATAATAGCATGTTTGATCTTCCGATGGAAACGCGTAGCTTGGTTGTCTTACCCCGAGAGAAGCGGTTAGATGGTGTGCTTGGTGCTCGGGCGCTGCTCACTTATCGGAGTACAACTCAACCACAAATGCAAAGTAACCATATTGTCGTCAGCCATCAGTGGTACTGCTCTGCAAAAGGCTGTCTCGTTTTGGAACAGCTCCCTCGACTCAGACTGTTCTATATGCCAGCTTTATTTAATTGTTTGTTCATAATTCTCATCGCCCCCAATCCTAGCTACGAACCCAAAGAAAAGCAATGAGACCTGAATACCACAGACAACTGTCTAAACTCAAACCCCCAACATCGATAGCCTACATTTTGTAAATAGGCAACCCAATTCTAAGTGAACGTAAATCGTCATAAAAAACGGCTTTTCGTGGCTTTCACTGTTTTGCATCATTAATCCCACCTGCTTCACGACCAACTCAACCAAACAGTGGCAACATTCACGCCACCGAACCCGTTCAGCCACCATCCCACTTGAAGTCTCCAGCTACCAACTCTGTGGGTCTCAAGGGCCGCAACGAGGGGAATGAATCCGATCCACAGTGGCTAACCCATTGGTGAATGACTTTTTTTTACAAGTCATCTACCCACCTTGCGCACCTTACGCCAGCCCGTCGCAGTATCTTCAAAACGTGATCGGTGTGGCAAACGGTTAGCTGGCGTCCTTAGTACATGCCCTAAGTGTTGAAGTCTGCCCATACTTAAAGATCAAACGAAGAAACTCGCTTATCATCCAATACCAAATATCTGCTTTCTAGCCTTATCACTATTTATCTGTTGGCGTCATTCGACGTGAGTTATCGATCGCATAGATCGGTCTTGGGGTATTTCGAGACGACAAATGTCTTCTACTCTGAGTGGTCAGGTTTCCCATCTATGTAGTAACATAGCTTTCCTCGTCGCCCTGTATACATGACACCTAAGCCTCTGCGGGATGCTTATCCGTCGCTAGATACGCCCCAGATTACCGAATACTGCCATGATCTTAGAGATGAGTTTCCTTTTCATTCCAACAGATGACCCAACTTCTTAAATATACCAGCCTCTCAGAAGGCTCAATGACTTTATTATCCCAAACTGAATCCACGTAGTCGTGAATCTTACAGAAACACCTGAGGGCTGCAAAACGCACAGTGCGAAATAACTCAGCATGTGTGCTGCTTAAAAATGGTCAAAGTTCTTATCGTCAATAAGTCTTCCATCAGCTGAACAAAAATCACACGGACACTTTGTGAACACTATAGCAATCTGCCAGCATTTCGTCCGTGACAACATTAGACAAAAAAGTTAAAGTAAACAGTTTTGACGCACGCCACTATTGGAGGTGGAACTGGCAAACAGTTCACCATGGATTCCAACCTGAGTTAAACTCTACGAACCAAGCGCATGCCCTAGATCCACATACTTGTTCAGCACAACCCTGAGTGTAAGCGACCACACATGCATAAATCAATCGACTGAATCGAACGTACTCTTGTAGTCGAGAACAACGGCAATTGTTGGCTGGTGGTACTTATGACACTGTTCCAAAATTGTCTGATCTTCCTACCGTCTGTCCTTTTCCCTAGGTACAGTGAGTCGGCGTTTTATTGCCAGACTTCAGCTCAGGTTAGGGTTTACTGCGACGTATCTGACAGTTTCAGCACCAAGAGCGGCGTACGTCAAGGCTGTCCCCTTTCACCATATTTGTTCAATTGTCAGACGAAATAATGGAGAACTGTCTGCGGCACTCAAATGATGCCGGCGTGCACCTCCTATCTGGTGAAAGACTGACTGATCTTGATTATGCTGACGATAAGGTATTGCTGTTTGACAACTTTCAAGCGGCACAAATAACACCGAACGCTATTTCGCGTTCTGCTAAGTAATTCGGAATGCGCTTTGCAGCTATCGAATGCAAAGTGCTTCTCCAAGGTTGTTGTGATCACGTAGATTTAATGTTAGACTATGAAGTTATGGAGGTGTTTGACCGGTTTGTATACCTGGGAAGCAGCATCAGCGGTGACGGTGGAGGTACTGGGAATGAAATAGAAGCGCGTATTTCCAAGGCTAGGGCGGTGTTCGCGAATCTGAGACACCTATGGGCACAGAGAGGTATTTCTCTGAAGCTTAAGGGTCGCGTATATCAAACAACAGTTAGGGCTATATTACTTTACGGCAGCGACACGTGGACGCTCGGGTAGAGGACGTGAACCCGTCTTCAGGTATTTGACCACCGATGTCTGCGTTCGATCACTCAATATGGCATCAGCGAGTGAGCAACGAGGAGGTTAGGAAGCAGGTGTTTGGCACTGATTGTCAAGCAAGTTCACTTGTTCAGTCACTGCATTTACACAGACTTAGATGGTTAGGTCATGTTCTAAGGATGCCAGCTAGTTGCTTGCCACACCGAGCACTCTTTGCCGATGTTGCCGCCGACTCCGCAAGGTGCAAGGCGGACAGATGATGACCTGGCGTAGACAAATGAAATCGTTCACGAAGGCGTTGGTCACTGTAGATCGGGTCCGTCTCCTGGGCTGAGAGCCTTACGACCACAGAGTCAGTGGCTTGAGACGTTGGCTGAGATGGTGGCTAATCGAGCTCAGTGGCGTGAATGTTGTCGTTGTTTGTCTGAGTTGTCTGTGAAGTGATTGCACTTAAGATGTGGGACAGTGAAAGCCGTAAGGAAGCTGTCTATTGATGACGCCTTTACTTTCATACAGCTGGGGTGTTTTTTGTGCAGGGTGTAGGCCCCTGTATGTTGTATTGTTTGAATATAGACGTAGCTATTTTTAGTAGTTAGGGCACTTCCCCTCTACTCTTTCTATTTAAGTTTTTTTCTCTCCTCCTTTGTTCCTCTTCGTGGTTGTGTGGCAGTTAAGCATCCGTGTGAACCACTGATGTATTGCTGTATATGATGATGAGTCGACGGAGTATAATGGACTAGTATTCTATAGTTGAAGTCAAGTTAATCATTATTATTTTTCAGGAGTCCCCGGCTCCTATTTGAATGAAGACTATTGTCGAGTATCTTCAGCAGACGGGGTGCCTTCTGTCGTCCGCACAAGCTAAAAAAAAAACTGGGTCAAAGCCCGTACTATCGCCTCCCCATCTTCGTTGAAAACTGTCAACAGGAAGTCGTCCAAGACGGCAGCTTTATTGCATTCGAGAGCTGAACTACAATAAGGTTGATTCTAAATCTACTAAGTTAGAATGGTAACAGTAGAAACGAGTGGTCCTTAAGTTGCTCTGCCAAGCGGTCGAGCCTTTTGAATTTTTTACCGATGGGTACGTCATCTGCATCGCTGATATTGTAACTGACAGACGAATGACCTGGGCCAGTAGCACGGGTAAGATTGAAATGTCTGATAACATATCCCAGAACATAAGCGGCTACTGTTTCGTTTACTTTCTCGGTTAGCCAAGCTTCAAGATGAGCAGTCTGGTTACTCTAGCGCTTCTTATGGATGCCCCTTCCAAATTTTCCATACAAAAAGCCGTGAGTAATATTGTCTTTGATATGACCTTGAAGACTTCCTCTAACATCCAATGTTCATTTAACAAACGAACCACCGTGTCACTTCGTGAATGGCAGGTGAGGTTTGGGCCCAGCAGCTGTTAGTATTTTCAAGGTTAGAACTATTACGTTCGAATTATTGACTAGTCTGGAGTATGTGCTTTACTGCCGGTTTCTCAACAGCCAATCATTGCTGTCCGTGGGGTACTTGCTCAGCGAAAGTAAGAACAAAACGATAACAACGCATGGTCTAGATTCATTTATGTGCTACGATAAGAACGACAGTCTAGATCAGAGCCACATTACCTATAACTAACACCTATGTGGTCTACTTGAGACCAGGTCCGACTCGGTGGTAGGGGCGTCGGATACAATAGTAAAGTTCATAATCGCCATAGCCAGTGCTTAACACGCAGTTGCAACAGCCATCCACCGTTATCAAATCGACCCGAATCTAGCCCAAGTTTGTTATTTAAAAGAAACACGGCCTCAGCAAAGCAATTGACCTCGGCGTTTATACCTCCGACCACGATTACAGCATGAGGGCTGTGTCGACCTAATGAGGACAGCCAGATCCGAGTAGAAGGCGACCTTGACAACGATGTCACCGCAGTCGATTGGAACGTAAACAGACAACGAAAATATTTCCGAAGATCTGGTAGACGTGAACTTTAAATAGACCTAATGCAGGGGGTGAAGCCAGCCTGATTACTTATTTGCTTCAGAGTGCGAACACTGAAAGTAACCACATTCATAATCATCATCGTGGCCAAGGGCCTGACCAGAAAGTACTGTGGCTCGGGTCGACGCTCACCTCAACGGTGACGTGCAATAGCCTAGTAGAAAACGTTACCAAGAAGGTTGGAAAGTAATAGACTAAGCGGAAGTACTACAAATGGTATGGATGCAGGTACACAAATGACCGCGGCACACCGTCGTCTCGGACAGAGTTTCTGATCAGAGATTTGAGTGGTCACGAAGACCCCAGCCAGGCAGGCGACACCTACACACATTGCTCAATGGAGCAATCAGGGTCTTTATATTTCGTGACCACGACCACACTAGCTGTCATTCTAGATCCAAGCAAAGGGCGATGGAAACTGGAGGCATGGTGGTAAAAAGTAAGGCTTGCCGGAACAGTTTTGTCATGGATAACTATATCCGTTGTGACATCCGAAGAATACTTACTGAAGTTGGTGGTCGGTTGTTGTATGTTATAATTTTTCTCTGTTGGTTGTCAGCGCGGGAATGAAGTTTCAAGACGGCGGCAATAACTTTCCAGCCATTACCATTCTCGCAGGCCTCAAGCGCTCACTAGTTTCTTGTGAATAGGGTTGACGTGAGTTACGACTGAACATCCGTATGACCACGGATGCTGGACTGGGCGTTACTCAGGACAGTGCATCTCCTGACTCATATGCTTTCAACCGTCGGTACTCGGTATGATGTTTTGGCACAAGCTATCGGCTCTATGACCGAACAGATGATACTCATAGGTCATAATTCCCACTGACAGTGGCGATAGTGACTGTTGCAGTTGTGCATATCTCGCGGACTCTCTATATCAGTAACAATTTATATCAATGTATATCAGTATCACTTCAGCATGAACGACGGTAATGCGTCACATGGAGACCACCATGTCCAACCCAACCATGAACGCAACAAGATCATATCGCCATCAGCTATCAGTGGTATCACTTCATAAAAGAATGTCGCTCATTTTGGAGTAACCACCTTTACTCAGGTCATGTCGTTATTCATGCCCGCTTTGTTTTATCTCTTATTTAAAGATCTGTTCACAAACAAAGTACTCAGTTGGAAATTGGGCGACGATTGTACACCAAACGCGTGTTAAACGGCCCTGACAGTGAAACTGTCTGTGTCGCAACAGCACCGGGCGAAAGTATCGGCAGTTATGGTATCCTCTTGTGAAGAGGGTTATTCCGGCACTGCAGATACAACAGAAGTGCACTTCTGCTGATTTAGCAGAACATATAAACAAACGTCAGCTGACCCTCCTCGACTCTGAATAGAAATACTGCCGTAAAATGAAACAGTTACGAAGAATCAGCTTAAGGACGTGGGGCTTGCTTCTCCGAGCGAACCCGAAAGATGGAGAAAACACTTCTGGTGAGGGATACTCGGATGTTGTTTTCGTGAGTCCAGGTTGAACTAGGCGTTGACAAGGTGTTATAGACCATATTTAAAAAAGATAGTTCACGAATTTACAGCCAGTGTCGGTTACTGGGCAGTCGAGCTGAACACTCTGGCCTGAGACAATTTTTTCCAGCGTTGAATGATATAAATTTTGTAGTTAGTTGTGACAGTCCAGGATACCTCTTATCGGAAGCTGAAACGGCTTCGGTGCTCAAATTAGTTAAACGTAATGAAGTCTTAGATCTGGACGTCTGTTCTCTAGCACTTCCCAAAGGTGGCGACGAAAGATTGTTGTTTAAACTTAACAAACTCTTCCATTCCATACATGAGGCCGAAGTTGTGCCTTATGACTGATGCTTATCAAGTCATTTCCATATTCCAAGGGAGTACAGGGAAATCATGTGACAAAAGAGTAGTAGTCTCCTCTCACGGGTCTCACGCCGCCGCGGCTTCTGAAACATGGAAACACATAAGAGAATAGGCAGGTTTCCGACCTGGTCGCGAGTGAAGCAATCATAACTTCACTTTGCGACAGACACCGTAGTATTGTCAATTCACTCCTCAACCACCGTTCGTGGTATTTTTAAACCTAAAGACTGCTCTTGACTTGGTTGCTCGACGTGATTTCATAGGCTGTCTCCTTCGCAGGGGAATTCAATGTATGTCCACTGACCGTAGAGCGTGCATTTGTGGGCAGCTATCTCGAGCGACGTTCGACGGGGGTGTCCAATCTAATTCTTTCTTAACTTTGCGATGGGCGGTATCCTGGAGAACACTCAGAGGTTCTGAGGATCCCAGGGTGGAGCTTATACCAGGTGGTACGCTAACATACTGGATACGCGGACGACATTGCTTCGCACAGTTCTTCTCTAGAGAACATGCAGACCATGCTGAATCGGTTAAGTGTAAAGTATTGTAACGAGAATGGATTAGCATTGACCCTATCCTTGTTACTGCCGCCAGGCTGCTGGAGGCTGTCGATCGTTGCACCTATCTGGGTAGTGTCATTTCGTCAACCTGTAGTACTGCTGACGAAATGCGTACGGGTATAGTTAAAACAAGTAGCGCATTCGCCAACCTGCATCACTTGTGACGTCGCATAGACGTCCATTTATGGATTAAAGGGAGAGATTACAATGCGTGCGTGCTTCCAGTCTTACTCTGTTGATCACAGACCTCGCCCATTTATGTGAAAGATGCACATAGCCCCTCGGTAGTTGGTCACTGTTGTCTCCATCACTCGACCTGTATCAAATGGACTCACTTTGCCAGTAACGCGACATTTTATCGGCGCATATTTGAGGAGTCTGCGAATTCACGATCAGTAATTGAAGTAATGGAAACGCAGCCTACATTGGTTGGGTCACGTACTCCGTATGCTGACGAAACGTCCGCCACACAACATTCGATTAAGTGTGGTTGCTGATGGTTGGAAGCGACTGCAAGGAGGTTAGGCAATGTGGTCACGGCCTATGTAAGCCTTTACCGTCCCACTGAACATGACTGATAGGTGCTGTTTACTGTGACCATCCGCACCGCTAGTTAGGAACGTACTATGATATAGCATCGTGTCGTAGTCGGCGGCAAGCCTGTAGCTGCAAACGTTTTGACTTTTATTTTTCAGTTGTTTTCGCGGTTTTTTCCCCTTGATTCATTTTCTTCACTGCACACTCGTACTTAATTACTACTCTGTAACTTCGTGAACCACTGTCAAGACCGACGGCAGCCCGAGCTATTATACCTACAAGTACAGCTCAAAACCGAGAATGACGATGATGACGAATTCACATTGGAGACGTGGTGCGCCAGACACCCCCTCTCATTTTACGTGAAAAGAATTCAAAATATTGTCTGTGACTTGTCAACAAAATGATACTTACTCCATCAGATGCATGTCACAGCTTTTCGGGTAAGATGAGTATAAGTCTGATGACACTTCGCGTGCATTGTTGTTGTTTTAGACTGACGAATATGGCACAAAATGCAAGAGGGGATATTTACTGAATTCTGTCCGTAATGGGAGGCAGAAACCATTACCAAGCTTCAATATCCGACCGTTGAGAAATACTTTTGTACGATTTCACGACAAAACTTGTAAGAGTAAAAACTACGCCGTCAGATAACCTGTTGGTACATTTGAGTAGTGATTGAAATTTGATAAGTTAAAGGCACTGCATACTATTTGTAAGACGTATTGACTAACCAACTGACGTCATCAGGAATACACAGGGAGTAAGCGTTGATGCTTCCTCTGCTGGTTGAGAATTGATACTTTTATTTCTGCAAAGGCGAGTCATGTCTTGTAGGCACTCGAGTGAGCATTTCTTCTCATGTGTGCTTAGCTGTGGTTTTCAACGGCACTGTCGCACACGGTGAGAGCAATAACGGCAGTGGCTTGACAAGAACATTAAATCCCACGGTGAAGGGTGATTCGTTGGGACATGCCACCTTAGATTGTCTGATTATCTAAATATTATTCTCGTGACAGTTACCACACTTACTCTGTCTTGCACTGACGAGTGTATCACAAAAGGAAAGAGGATGTTTGCTAGATTATGTTTGCAGTGGAGATCAGAACTCCTAAGGATTCACAGGGACTGTACAGATAAAGGGAAACTAAGGTTTATGTAAACCCAAATCTGTATTAGATGGCTTAGAAAGAAAAGACAGGTAGGAAGATATGTCCACTTTCAAAAGGTCAGCAGCGGGATGGCTGCCAGAGAGAATCAGAGGATAATGCGTGGACAAGGGACCCAATCACTGCAACATGACACAGACAGCAGCAGGTTAGCAGTAACCGTGAGAAATCGGGGATATTTTCACTATATAGCAGTGATTTTGATGAGCAAGTTGTGTCAAGTCTGCGACTGAATTCAATTACCTAGGACTGAGTAAGGATTGTCCTCTGTAGGTTGTCTCAGATTTGGCACACTCGGACACTGAAAGGATGTTCTTGGAAGTCAAAAGCTCATTCGATGTCACACGTCTGGCAAATTTCCCGAGGTGTTTATTTTCTCTAGGCGTGAGCATATTTGTCAAGGGGTGTTGAGGTTGATAAAGCATCTTACAAACTGAGATAAACAATGTGGAAATGACCGAGCTGAATATAACTAGTGGTTAGTTCAATCCCTCGGCAGATATCTCACAAAACTATTGATATATACCAAACTGTTACACTGAGCTTTGTTGGTTGAGTGTCTGAGAGGAATGGGATGCTTATCCGCATGTGCAGTTAGACAGAAGGTTGCCAATGTGACTTTGCTCTGAACTTTTCCCCTCGCGTTTACTGATACCAACGCATCCTGTAAAGAGTGAAGCAAACGAATGATGGTCTCATATGCAGTATCGAATGAAAAATGATGGTTTGGAAAGATAGCATTCATCACTGATTACACGGACGATGAAAATGAGGACTACTGTAGGTGTTTCATCTTTGTCCTTAGCTGCCACAGCCATCGTCGATCTGTTATTCAGGTGGCTACCATTCGAACACAAGTTCCATACCTTCTTTCTACAATCCTTAAACATGGTGGTGAGCGACTGTAGTTTGTACTAGTTCGTTCCCTTAGGGAACTGAAGCCATCCCTCGTGGTTGACGCTTATCAGCAACCACCCATTTTCGAATAGATGCCAAAACATCATGCGACAACCATGAAGATATTGTTTTGTCGCATCCGAGGTGCTCACGTGTCTCATAACACGGTGACTTTTGAATTATACACAGGAAAAGGCGGGTTTCTGGCCTTGTAGCGGGTATATCGTTTATGTCTTCACTTCGCAACAATCAATGCAACACTTATTTCCACAGCCAACTGTCGTCTTGTTTTTGCATAGAACGGTTGCTTTCGATTTGGCTGCGCAGCCTACTCCCCGTGGTTGTCTTCATTGCGGCCGGGTCATTTAGTTGAACTTATTGTATGCCCACTCTGTGTGCAAAGTGCATGGTTATTGACAGCTGTTTTGAATGTTAACCACTGCTTTAGGTGTTGCTCGATAAGGATATCCGACCTCCCCGCTCGTTTTCGATTATTTGACAGACGGTATTGTTGATGAGGATGGTGAAGGCTCGTGGTTCATTAGCTGATTGTCATTTCCTGCAGACATCCGACTGTCCTTTAAAGGTACAGTTTGCAACTCGTGCATGGGTTCGCTCTTGGTCTATGCACCGGAGATTTGACCTATTCATGTAGAGGATGAATATAAACCCTCAGTATTTGATAACCGTTATCTTAGCCAATCAGCCAGTATTAAGTAGGCCGCGTGTAGGCAAAACGCGACCGTCTGCCGACTCGTAGTCTGGAAGTCTACGAGGTAACAACCAGTAACTGATTTAGTGAGAATGCACAGTCTATGCTGGTTTGGTCATCTACTCCTTGTGCCGACAGAGTATCAACCGCACCGCACATTGTTTAGCACGTCTGGTGATGGAGGAAGCCACAAGCTGGCGAGACGATGACGTGTTCACGGGTAACGAGTCTTGAGTGCTTCGCTGAACCAGGATGGTAGATGTCATCTGCATACTCGGGAAGTTTTCAGGCATTCACAGCGCTGGTTAGGAACGTCCTGACACGGCAATGCAGCGTAATCAATGGCGAGCCTGCATCCGTAGAGTCATTGGCTCTTTTGCTTCGTTCGGAAGCTCCGCTGTCTCATCACTTACCTCTCCCTCTCTTTTCTTCTCAAAACACATTCATTTATTACTCTGCTACTTCGTGGTGCATTATCACAATTAACGGCAGCCCGAAACAGTATCAAGGGGTAGGGCAAAATAGCCAAATATAACTAATACAGTTACGAAAATATACCCTAAGGGCCCCTCGACCTTGGTGATTTGAACCCACTACCAGCCGACAGTTATCAACGACTACTTCTGTCTACCACCTGCCCTCATCTAGAAAGACGATAAACCACGTCAATTAATTTCACTTTCATGAAAACTGAGGTGCAAACGTTGGCCACAAAGACGTTGCTGTCAGCAACACGACTGCTTAAACCTTACTAGACAAGCCTAACATGTACTACCATGTGACTCGCTTAGCCCCTCTGCACTTTACGGACGCGTACAGGCCGACTGGACTTGCTCGAAGTGAATAAAACAACCTGTTGCTATAAACGCCTCGTGATGATCTAACATGAATACCAGTCCTTTACTCATCACTTCCCACTCGCTCCTGCATATAACCATAATTCACTCCCTCGATGCCTTCTGCATTCCAACGAACTGCCAGTTGCACATATGCTGGAATTGTTGAGTAGAATGTACGAGTGAAGATCACACGTAGGCATGACTGAGATAGACTAACAGGCATTCACCAAAGGCCAGGTGTGCTAAGGCAGCAACAGTAAGAGTAAACTCTTATACGTATGCAGAGTGAACAGTTACGCCGTCCGTGCACTTTCCTAAGAATGCAGCAAATATAAGCAAGAATAATATAGAATGTACTCAATGTTTGAGCTAGAAGCTACAAACCACCGTTCAAGTGTATGACGAAACTCCGGGTACCATACTAAGCTTGTTTTTCGAAGTGACTGCACGACAGTTAAACCTCCATCAAGTTTCTTACTTCAAGTAAGAGGTGATCGCCTACCAACAATTGTTGGCAGACACTTGAGTGTCTAACAAACACATAGAATAATGACCGAAAAATTATACCTTCTAACACGATCTTATACAAATGAAGCGTGTGCACGAAAAACCGTTACTTGTACAAACCTAATATGCATTTACCAAACCAACTGAGCTGCTTCATGCGACCCGTATTATCTCCAATAACGTTGAACGTACCCTTGTTCAAACCAACTCCGGTAAAAGTGTGTCCGGCAGGCAGAGAAGCGAAAAGATCCGAAATATGTTGGAGTGAAAGCAAACTAGTGCTCATACCCGGATATTCTCCAATTTCCGATTGTGAGCGAACAATTTCTTCAAGTTCGTGTCGGAAAGGCTCTGATTTGAGGATGAGGGAAACTCGCTGCTTTTGTGACATAAGATTAACATCTTCCTTGATGGCAGCTGGGCGAAGGAGATTTCTTTGATATTCCGGATCATCTGGATCTGGAAACGCAATGGCGCGTAAGTAAGTTGCAATTTACCGATGGTTGAAATAAACTTATCTGGCTTTTCAGCAGACACTGTACCGTTCACAACGTCACCGTCGGGCATTTCAGGGTTCTGAAATGCTTGAAATTATGTTTAATTTTATTAATAAGAACCCCCCGAAGCCGAGTAAAGACGGCCTAACTAACCTGTATGGATTTGGCACACTTTACGCGGAAAACGAAAAAACCCCAAAAAGAGCTGAGTAGTTCATTCAAACAATCTCAAATTTCAAATTCTGGACTTCATGTAGGCCTGCACCTCAGAACGCACCGATGCCTGACTGATGTGATCCTGAGATCGACTAGACGACACTCAGTTACAGCTGAATGCATTTATAGTGATCTAAGATGGGAATAAGAACCGGGTAATCAACTCGTGGAACAAATTGCCTGCCAAGATTGTGGAGGCCTCCAGCGTAGAGGTATTCAACAGAGGACTAGACAAATGTTGGGGCAACTTCTCTCCTACTGTGTATTAATCGGATAATTATCCGCTAGCTTCAAGGCAACCAAGATTTGTCATCTCTTTTCTTCTGCCCCTACCTTTAGACCACTACCGAACGCAGTGCAGCGACAGGAAACGCAGTCTGGTCAATCGCCGGATCAAACCAGTCAGGCATGCGGACGTCAGCAGGCGCAAGCCTTCATCAAGTCCTGGATTTGTAATTGAAAATATTGAAATTGAAATGACAAATCCCGGTTACTCTAGGGTAACTGTTGATGGGTAAAGATGAAATCGTACTCCCACTTGGTGCAAGGTGAGAAATAGGATGTTCTAACATATGGTTAGCTCTTTCTGGAATACCTCAACGTTCTAGGCCTGAACAGTCTGCGGGCAATTCACTCCAGGATTTGAACATCCGGTTGGTGAAAATATTAAACCGAAAGGCCAATCATTGAATAAAGCGAACGCGAAGATACCTGTGGAAATGCAAAAACCCTTGATACAATATGAGCAAAGCATTTTTTCGTTTCAGAATTCATAAAAGGAAGTTTTCGCAGTAAATACGGCCTTGGAAACAACAGTGAAGTGCTAATAAAAACCTCTGGTGTGGTGCACACAACGAAATTGTCTGTTGCCAACCCAACGTCCGGAATTTTCACTTCGTAATGTGGAAGGAACAGACCCAAAGCTACCACTGTCTCACCTGATTGATGAATTTACGGTTTTTCACTGTGTTCGCGACCTTTTAGACCCGGAGAGCACGATGGGATGGTGTAGCGATCAACAGTCGTGTGACTCCTCCAAGGATCTCGTGTACGCCTTCTATAGGAGGCCTGATATGAACTCAGTGCCACTTTCTTCTGTCGTGCATCTAATCACACCCAGCGAGCGCCTGCCTTTTTTTCTGACGATTCATCTACTATTCCATCGTTCAAGGTCGTTTAACCCAAACCTCTTTGGGCGTTCTTTAACGCCCTCGAAGGTTCCAGGCACTTTTCGCTAGGCGCGCTTTTGAGTGCCGCCAAGTGGGTGGTTGCCCACGTCGTGATTCCTTACTTTCTCCTCTTGGTTGTAACCGTTGATTCTAGACTGGGCTAGAGCTACCTACTTATCATATTTCCAAACCTTGTTGGAAATGTACGGCTTGTTTCTACACCCCACTGCGTTCCTTAGTCTGATGCCTGTTGGTACTACGTTCCGACTGCTTTTCAGGAAGAGCGTTTTAAATTGTTAGCAGCCGAGGGTCAAGCGAATACCCACTTGTCCACTACAACGGCCAACCGTCGGCCGAGTGTTTCACCATGTTAATTACAATTCCCTGTGAGAAATATACCAATGTTATCTGAAGCGATAAATCGATTTTCTTTGTATGTTTGTGTATGTGTGCCGATCACTCACGACCGGTCGCAAACTCCGGACCAAGTAACGTTTGAAGCGTCATATCCAAATAAACACAACGCGGCCACCTCCACTTGCACAGTGCCAGACAGACGGTTAAAGCGACCACGGAATTTCTCCAGGCCCGACATCTATCGAGTTGCCAGGATGCGAACGTTGGATGGTTATTCTGTTTTGCAAAGGGGGAGACCCTGGAAACGACTGAAGGCCCGTCATATATCGGCAAGTTTCGGGTAAATGTACTAAAAAATACGATTCTTTTCGTGCTGTTTGACCTCCACACAATACCAAATATAACGTTATGAAGACGCCATGAGTGGTAGTGTTGATGAAACAATGAAAATGGTATGTGATCCCTCTGTACCCCCCTAAGTTTACGAAGCCATTTGCCTTCCGAATACATCGTTATATTATTTTCATGTTCGGTGAGCGCTCCACCGTGTCTGGCTGTTAACGGCGGGTCCTGGTTTCACTTCTGACAGTACTCCTCCGTTAATTCCGTAGATCGAAAAGAAACTGCCGCTGAGGTAGCCCCGTTGTATTTCCGTCATGAATAATATGACTTTGACGGCAACGACGAACATGATCCTAGAGATGCTTTCACTTGTTCCTGAGTTACAAATGGATGCAAGAATAGTACTGAAAACCCTAAGAATGCCAGATACCTACGATGCGAGCGTTGGTACTTACGTTCATTTTTGGCTGCAGCTTGCCATCAAAAAGGCCGACGTGACTGCTCTGAATGGTGAAAACGCCCGAATTTGCTTACACAACAATGGCCTCACTTAAATCAAAAGTTTTTGGTTAAAATTATGGTCCGTATCAAGAAGACAGACGCAACCGCTTCAACGTTTGGTTACTCTGCGTCAAACTTAAGTGCACGAGTGTGCATCAGTACTTGCAGTCCGTCGTCAATGATCTACTAGAACTGCTGTCCGCAGGCTTGAAGTCACGAAAAGACGGCAAAGATTTGGTGCGTTTGGTTATATAGTTGGTGACGTACCACTACATGCCTTTATGGGACAAGTGAGAAAGCACGCTGGCTATTTTGTTTCTCCTTGGGACCAGCATAACGAAGTACCACGCAGCCAATCCACACTATCGAAAACCGATCGACAGGAAGAAAACAAAGACCCAGCGCATTCACCCCGCGTGTTGGTACCGACCGTGAAAGAGAGAGTGTACAGAGGAACACGGCAGAGTTAGCGAGGCGCGAAACAAGTTGTGACTTCGGTCCCGGGACGGAGATTACAAAAGGATAACTTGACTAAAGCAAAAGTAAGCAAAAAACCTAAATCACCAAAACTGTACAAACGAATGTGACTATCAAGAATATTTAGGGCAATTACCCGATTCGAGGAATTCGCTTGAAGGCCGTTCAAAAAGGAAAAGCGTAATTTTGACGCGAATCCTCGTTTTTTTTAAAATTTTCTGGACATTTTAAAATCAAAATTTCGGTCAAAGTTTTAACGTGCATCAATTTTAAATAAACAGCCGTACTGGAAATATTGAAATACATCGAGTAAGCCAAAAGTCTCGTTGGTGATAAGAAATTCCCACCATTTCTCGCAAAAATTACCTGTTAGTGGCGTTGCTTGCTCTTTCAAATCTTATAAATACGCTCAGTTAAATTTTCGAGACTTACTACGTCATTTTGTAGCCTGAGAGTGCTTCATTTCGTGTGGTTTCGAAGATATCGTCAAAATGGAAATATGCGACCATACAATGTTGGCATTCGATTTGACAAGAACACTAACACAGTTGATGATGAAACATGTACGACAATGTTTTCAGCTTCTTTGTCTATACATAGTTTATCTGTTTCCCCTTGTTTGGAAGATTTCAGGTAGACACTGCTCGGCAAAAGTTACTTAGAAATAGTTGGAAATGACGCTATCATATGACTGTTTTCTCATCTTCGATGTATATGGAGCGCCGTGAGAAAGAGTATCATGTCTCCCTCTATCACTTGGATTTGCAGAAGTTAATTCTATTCACTCTGCTGCATTGTTCCAACTAGACTGAGGTCGCGGTTCGTTCATACGAAACAGCATACGAACAGAGACGAACCCAGGTTGCCCGTCGATCATTGGGAGGTATACTTCTCAGCCAGCACAGTTGATGGTTAGAACGCCAAGTATCTATTGCGGTGCAGAAAGATGTCGCGATCAATAGACAATCAACAGAATCAAGAATGAGATTACCATGTACCACAGACGCTTCAAATACAAGTTTCTCATCACTTCCCGCTTGTGTTTGTTCTCCATGTTGTTCATGACGAACGTCATTCGGCAGGAGCAGCTACTAGTGTGAATGCACACTGCAATCTCAGACGTTGATCATAGCCTGAGTCAATCAGGTGGAGCAGCTGCACGTGCGAATGCATATTGGTTTTCTCAGACGTTATTCGTGAGCTAGGTCAGCGAGACTGTGTTAGCCGGTTTCATTCTCGTGGATGCTCAGGCTTTGATCGACGTCTGAGAATGCAGTATGCATTCACACCATTATCTGTTCCATCCCATTGACTGAGGCCATGATCAACATCATTCACATTAGTAGCTGCTTAAGCCTAACCACAGCTATAAATAACGTCCGAGAATGCAGTATGCATTCACACACTCGCTACTTGCTCAAGTCTGACTAATTACAGCTATGATCAACGTCTGAGATTGCAGTGTACATTCACACTAGTAGCTGCTGCTGCCGAATGACGTTCGTCATGAACAACATGGAGAACAAAACACAAGCGGAATGTGATGAGAAACTTGTATTTGAAGCGTCTGTGGTACATGGTAATCATCATTCTTGATCTGTTGATTGTCTTATTATATGTAAAGAAGAAATTAGTATAACATTTAATCTTTGGACACGATTTTGAGGAATGAGCGAACTATTTCCTTACTGGTGTGTGTACAAACTTCCGTAAACCGCAACCTACCTCTGTCTGATTATGCATGCTTTTGTCAGCAAACTTCATGCTTGTCTTACAATGTTGTTGATTTGTTTTTTTGTAACGCTGTAATTATCTGTCATGATGCGCACATCCGAGCGTGTCTCCCACGAATGCGTTGAGAATATATATTATTATTTATATATGATGACGCGACATCTTTCTGCACCGCACAATAGATACTTGGCGTTCCAACCATCGAACTTTTGTATGGCTGTGGAGAAGTATACCTCCAAGTGATCGACTGGCCAGACCTCCGGTTTGCGTCTGTATTTCGACATGCTGTTCGTATGAACGACACGCGACCCAGTCTATTGGAAACAATTGCAGCAGACGTGAATAGAATTAACTTCTGCCAAATTCCAAGTATGGATGAGAGAGACATGAAATACTCTTTTCTCACGAGCGCGGCGATCCATAAGAGAGTCGAAGATGAAAACAGTCATATGATAGCGTCATTTCCAACTATTTCTAAGAGTAACGTTTTGTCAAGCAGTGTCTACCTGGAATCTTGCAAACCAGTAAAAATTATACGGATATCGTCAAGATAAATAAGCTGGAAACGTTGCGATGCATCACTATCAAACGTGTTAGTGTTCTTGTTGAAAGGCAGTGCCAGCGTTGTATGGCCGTATACTTCCATTTCGACCATATATTCAAAACGCCGCAAAATGAAGCACTCTCAGGCTACAAAATGACGCAATAAGTCTTGAAAATTTCAATGAGCGTATTTATAAGACTTGAAAAAGCAAGCTAACGCCACTAACGGATTGTTTTCGCAAAAATGGTGGGAAATTTCTTATCACCAAACGAGTACTTTTGGCACTTACTCGATGTATTCCAATCTCCCCAGTAACGCTGTTTATTCACAATTGATGTACTATAGGTACTTCGCCCGAAATTAGGCTTTGAAAAGTTCCAAAAATATTTGAAAAAAGAGGATTCGCGCCGAAATGACTGTTTTCCCTTTTGAACGACCTTTAAGCTGAATCCCTTGAAACATCTAATTGCCAGAGTGCTTTTTTCGTGAAGTATTATCAGTGGCACTGAGGGCAGCTCTTGATTGTTGGTGGAAACGTTAAACCATCGCATTTGCCACCGGATGGCAAGCCGTAGTGCAAATGTGCTTGCATCAAAATTTGTGTAAGTGGTTCGCGAAATGTCCTTCAAATTGGGCTCCACGACCTGTGGTCACCACTGATGGACAACGGAATTGTGCCACCCGACGTTCCAGAAAGACGCTGGCCACCCGTTTCGAGAGGCAGTCCGGTAGCGGTATGGTTGAAGGCCATCTTGTGAAGCCGCCAACACACGTCAGCAGATAGAGCCAGTTGAGATTGGTGAAGGGTCCACCAGATCGACGTGTACGTGGTGAAAACGCGCGCCTGACAATGAAGAAGTGCCCACTTCGAAATGCTGGCATTGAAGACAAAAACGACCCCAACTGCCGACATCGGGGTTTACATCAGACCATACGGAACATTCAGTGATAAGTTTCGCTGAAGCGCGCATGCCAGGATGGGGCAAATTGTGCGGTGTATTAGACAGATAGCAGCGAAAAGATGCAGACACTACAGAGCGAGGTGTGCCCTGAAAGTGTCGCGGAAGGTGATTCTTTCTGAAGATGTCATAGGTACAAGTTAGATTGTGAGGGATCAGTCTCGAGGAAGATGCTCGTCTCGAGATCCGTGGATGGCTGTCATATCAGTGCCATTGTTAACAAGTACGCTGAGGTCATGCACACGTAAGAGGGCGTCCATGACAGTGTTTCCGGTACCTGAGACATGTCGTATGGCAGTAGTAAACTGAGAGATAGAGTTCAGGTGTCTAACTCCCCTCGAGGAATGCCTGTCAGAGGAAACGTACAAATAATAGATTATCGGTTTCCGACCCGTGTAAACCCTGAGGGTCCGGGCTTTCCACCGGATGACGGAAGCGGCGGATGCTCAAGTAAATGGCTAGCAATTCTCAACCAAAGGTGTTGTAGCGGGATTCCACGAGTTGTAGACGTTTGGAGAAGACAGCTAAGGGTTGTCATTGCCTTCCAACGAACTGCTATAACACAGCACCGACAACAGTGTCAAAACCTTTGGCTACGATTGACGGTGGTGGGTTCAGATGAGGACTAATAGGGAGAGCCAAGTCAACAGCCGAATTCTTGGGCTCAGTGCACGCAGTGCGTGCACCCTCTGTGAACTGAAATTTGCGTTCATTTCCACTGGGGAGGCCAGTCGTTCGCTGCAGTATATGCACACAACGAGGTATGAAACATCGGTAGTAGTTGACCAGACCTCCGAAACGACGGAGTTGCCTGAAGGAAGTCGGCTCGGGGTATATACCGATGGCTTTGACCCTATCCATGAGTACGGCGACTCCACTTTCCGAAATCTCCTGATCCCGAAACCCCATTGCGATTTTACCTAGTTGGCATTTGATGGAGCTAACCATGACGTAATCTTAGGCCAAAAGTTTCAGTAGGGTTCGAAGGTGCGTGAGGTATTCTCGTGGAGAAGTAGCAACCAAAAATGTCATCCGGATAGGGGTAAACAAAATCCAAATCGCGCGTCACTTCATGAGTGAAGCGTTGAAAAGTTTGAACTGCGTTGTTCAAACCAAATTGCATTCGAGGAAACTCGGGAGTCCAAAAGGAATTATAACTCCGGTTTTGGGTTTATCTTCTTTGGCTACTGAGATCTGGTGAAAAACAGTCTATCTTGCTGAGTATGACTTTTCCATAAAATCAAATAGTCAAATCTTACATGTGCGAGATTGGGTACGTCAGGGGCTGTTTCTTTGTTGAGATTGCGGTAATCACCGCATGGGTGCCGATCGCCTGACTTCTTAGGGACCGTAGGTAACGATGATGCCCACGGACCCTCGGAAGGGCGTATTATCCCGAGTTGAAGCATGTACTCGAATTCTGCCCTGGTGGGGTAGAGTTAGTCGGAAGCCAACCGGAGAGACAATGCTGAGATGGGAGTCTTTCAGTACGTATATGATGCACGACACTGGGGTCACATGGGATATCGTTCAATGTGTGAACGAGCTGGCGGAACACAGCAGAGATCCATTAATTGCCCGGGGTGGGCGGGTTGAACATAGATGGCGTTATGGCCGCAATTTTCGTGTGCATGTCGGGTATACTCAGTTTAGTGATAGAATCGATCAGCAGACGGCATCTCGTATCGACCGGAAGGTCAAAATATCGAAGAAAATCGATGCCAGTTATGGCGAAAAGTGCCGCAACAATTGTGAACACGGCAGAATGTCCGCCGGAGACCCAACATAAGATTTAAAGAGCGCTGCTCATATGTGGTTATTGGAATGCCGTTTGCTACATGGGGCTGTGGGTTTCAGGAGTTTGGTACCTCGTCCATTGCGGACAGAAACACTCCAGCCTGTGCCTCGATATCAACCTGGAACGCATTTCTGGTTTCTACATCCAGCACAAAAATGGGACGACAAGGACAGTCAGTGCCGACCACATAATCTGTCGCTAGATGTCGATTGGTGAGTTTGCAACGCCTTAATGACGCGTTGGTGCACGGTTTGGTATTGCGTTAGGCTCCATCACCAAAACGTTCGCGGTACTAACAATTGTCGACTTTTGACTGCGGTTTGTGTCGCCCGGATGATAAACCAGGTCGATAGCCTGGGGGAGTGCTTGAAGAAGCTTCAATCAAACCAAGTCGCAGGGCTGATATTTCAGCTAATACAGCCCCAATGTTTGGTAAACCGTGTTTTGAGGTAGATATTGCCGCAATCGTGCAAACCTATTTCAGAACTTGGACCAGGGAGTGGTATATTCCAGCATCCCAGAAGTAATTGTGAACGCTCTAATACTTGATCAGCAATTTTCGCCGTCTCGCCAAGGGTCTGTGAACGAGTAGCGGGAACCATTGCTTGTTTTGCCTCTGGCAATCCTTCGAGCCAGAATCCCCAGTAGAGGGCTTCGTCAACGTGCGAGTTGTCGATGCGTTGTTGCATTCCTGCTAGCAGCGTTGTGAAGCGTTTGTTGCGCGGCTTTAGATCCTGGAGTTGTTGAACTGGGTTCTTTTCAGAAGGTGTCACTTGATTAATAACTGCCTTTTTAAGGTCTCGTACATGGGCCTTACCGGTCGGTTCACTATGATATCGCGAAGGTGCATAGTGACCTCATTTGGAATTCTGATTGATATCTGACACAGTCTTTGATCAGACAAAATTCCACGGTTGGAAAATTCTGATTCTAGGTAAACGAACCGAAAAAGGAGTTCCACTTCCGTAAACGGAAGGACCATTTGAGGCGCTAGTACTGATGGAGGGGCCGTAAATGTGCTCAGATGGCACTTCAAACATTAGGTAATGAGTATACTTTTATCAGCTATCGAAAACTACTAAGTAACATGGATTAAGAAGATACATGAACGATTATATGTTGAACGTTCACACGAACAGATGGAAACGGCCGATCACGCGTACATCAAGAAGAATGATAAATATACAGGTCAGCAAAGGAACAAAATCACCAAGAGGCAGGTGCCGACTCTAGTGGAACGCTTAAAAATTACTGGCTCACCACTTGTTGGAGCCAGCCCAACAGAATACCACGCAGCCAATCCACACTATCGAAAACCGGTCGACAGGAAGAAAACAAAGACCCAGCGCATTCACCCCGCGTGTTGGTACCGACCGTGAAAGAGAGAGTGTACAGAGGAACACGGCAGAGTTAGCGAGGCGCGAAACAAGTTGTGACTTCGGTCCCGGGACGGAGATTACAAAAGGATAACTTGACTAAAGCAAAAGTAAGCAAAAAACCTAAATCACCAAAACTGTACAAACGAATGTGACTATCAAGAATATTATTCTACACATCCGCTGCGGTGTGAAAAATGTACGCGGTTGTTTATTGAAACAGGCGAACGAAGCTCATGACGCTATTGGATCCTGAGCTCCGCTGTGACGAACCTTTCGATACACAGAAAACTGGGCCGTCATATGGATTCCATTTTGGAACAGCTACCCATCGATATGGTCAAACGCCTCCCGTTAGACTAAGCGATTTCGTTTTTGTTTATATGGTCAGGTGCCTCCCGCTGGACTAAGTGCATGTGGCTATCAGGTCCTGTTAATAATAACGTAAGTCTACCATCCGCCGCTTTACGGCGCACAAACGACAGCTCTGACGTATGCTGTAATCGCCTGACTTGATTTCCAAAGAAAACGCAAGAATGTCAGAACTTTGTTTGCTGGAAGGCTACCAAATCAAGACGATTCCTGTTGTTCACGATCCCGGTGGGTCTACTCGACCTGTTAGGCGACAGGATGTATGGAAACTTCCTAATTTTTTTATATGTTAACGATACGTCGTCCACCCCGAAGTTGATTGGGTACAATAACTTTTTCAATAACTCAGTTATTCATAAAACTATACGTCAATACGCAGTCATTTATCGCCATTCGGAAGTTGTATTTGATTTATATTGTTTAACACATCTATGCAGAAGGTGCTGCCGAATGTGACTGTCTTAACTGTTATTCCGTGTTTCCTCTTGAATCTTACAAGCACCAGCGATGCAGATTGGTTTGCACGCCCAATTTTCTTACCTTCCAGATTGTAAGACGCATCACCAAAAGACATTACGTCACTAACGTACGTGACTAATCAATTTTGAAGGATGACAGTCCCAGTAATGTAAGTAAACCCAAAGTGGAGTCACGTCAGGACGTTATCTATTCAACTGCCGCCCAAACCCGCTGGCACCTCGATAATGCTGTAATCACGGATGATATTTTTTGTATTATTTGCGTACTAGATGACGAAAATATTTGCGTCCAGGACTATCGCAGCTACAAAGCCCTCTTCACTGATTTGTCAATGTTGAAGTGTTGTCAGCTGGAGTGGACTACGGCTGATAAAATCTAGTACCGAGGTTCACACTTTTCCATGCTGCTATTGTATTCTATTTCATTGTGTGTGCACGGGAAATACAAACCCTTCATCGATTGCAACCTTCGTTTTGTAATGTTCATCCGTTGTTCATATTGTTGATTTTCCTTTTCCAGATGTTTCGATCAGTCGGGTTCGATGATAACTCCGACAAAGTCATTCACAAAGACGTGAGTGACAAAGGCCAGCCAAGCAGGTTGGCCGGTACTTAGTGGAAGACAGCACGATCGGTTGATTTTGAAAGGTGCGCTACCGCGTGAAAAACAGAATGTTCACGGCGTTTGACTGCATCCATCACCTGGCACTCCATTTGTACTGGTTGCCAATTTATTGGATGACTACGTTGGAATACAGGTATGCTGATGGAGATATCGGAGTTACGACCCTCCGATGCCACTGTACGTATGAAACGCGCTTAGCAACATAAAATGTGTGCTACCCTTGGTACACTATTTGCATCACGTTTGTCCTAGTATACCTAAGGTTGCGCAGAATTTCATAACGGAATTTCCTTTTGAACGTGTTAGAAGTCCAATTGGACTGGAGGTTCGATATTCACCACCAGAGCCATTCCTGACCAGGCGTGCTACGTCCACTGCCCGTACCATACGGCCGGCGTTTGATTCTCCAAAGAACATGCCGGGTTTTGATTATCCGATTTTTTTGAGGTAAGTCAAACGTATTTACGTATTCACACCATCCATTCAGAAGAGGCATAGCAAGATGCACCTGTCTACCTGGAAACCGTCATGTTAGTTATACTTAATTGGCTATGCTACCGTGTAAGAGGCACTATTTAAAAAAACTTCCACTGAGGTAATACGATACGTAGTGGGATTGATAAGAGAAAAGCACGCGATGCGTATGGAAACAACATCTTTGCGGTTTCAATTGGCTGCTGTAAACCACTTGGCCGACGATATTCCAGTTCGTTTCCCCACGGTAACCGTTGAGAACCCTGGCATTTTGAGCGTGACGCCTGAGGAAAATGAAATCACACGGAAGTTTGTAACTCTACAGTTCCCACTGACATGAAGCTCTTTGGGAATTATATAGGTGAAAGTGACGGTACACGCATGAGTGAATGCACTCGTAACACCATGAGCACGCTGGTCAGCAACAATTTGACATACATCATCAACCGGCGAGGAGTCAATAGGTTTTCCTCGGCAAACTGCAATAACTAGGGCTATCATCGATAAGTCACCTATTCTCTGGGGAACTTCACTCCAAGACTGCTTAATGTCTCACGCCTTTTGTGTTGTAGTGTTTGAATTTAAATGTCTCACCCACAGCTACTTAATCCACTAATACCCCGGCGCATTCCTTGCACCCATTAAGAAAACGCAAAGATGGATTCAGAGAGCCAGACGGTGACGTGTACACGACAGTACAACTGAAGAGACAGACAATCCTCAACGATGTTTTGTACAATTTTAACGAATTCCCGCCAAAATATAATTTTATCTCTATTGCTATTCACTTTTGCATTTATAATCATCGGTCGTATCAACGTAGTGATTTTAGTTTAATGCACGAGGTTGTTAGTCCACCAACTTGGTGCACACGAGTGGTGTTTATTATGTACATAATACATATCTTTCGGGCATGTTATCCATAAGCATATACATATTATGTAATATGGCGAACTATACCGTTTAATGTTTGTTTGTTTTAAAACATGAACCGGCGTATGTGCAATGTAAAATCCAATCTCACATTCAACGTTTGCCCTACTCATGTGTTCATAATAGCACGCTTTCGTCTCTGAACTTAACGTGCTCCCCGGCTTCCATTATCACTTCTTACTCGCATCTGCTCGATACGCTAACATTTATTTGATTCTCACGAATTCCATTTCGGCCTTAGAAAATGAGCAGTGTCTCGCTTTATTACTTATATTCCATTTCCCACCGCAATGTACCATGTTTGTTTAACGGAATAACAGTAGCGCGTGACCTGTGTTACCGCCCGAGATAACTGCACGCTTTATTAGACGTTTCCGCTGCACCGTTGCATGCGTTTGCGTAGTTACTGTTCAGTAAAGCTGTTCATAGTTGTACTTGTAGAACCACGTTTGATATCAGTATATTTATTAACTTAATCTGCTCTCTGCCCATTTTAAGATATATATTTTTGTATCCAGCCCAGACCGAGAAGCATAGTCCGAAGCTTCTGGGAATTTAACGTGCAATGTTAGACATACACTATACGCAGGCCGTGATAGTCAAGAAAGAATTAGAGTAGCTTAAGCAAATGCATGTATACCTCGCTAGGCTGTCAGTGATAACAAAATAAATTGAAAAGTATGTGTTTGGGCAAGTTACAGTAATCAAGGGTTTTGACTCACATGAGGTGTCAACAGGTGTTTAAGAGGACCACACAATATTGCAAATTAGCAGTATCCGGTAAACAAGGATGTTGCGGAGTTACCGTGGACTGCTGAAGCAAGATCGGAGCTGCAACAATGCTCGCGGTATGACGGAGCGGAAAACATGGGAAAAAGATTCGTGTGGTACCGTCGAGCGAATGCGCAAATAAACAAAAGAGCACAACGGCATACACAAATGTGTGTTGTGACCTGAGGTCAATTTTATCGAGTTGAACATTTAGCAGCAATCCAAAAGCGTTGCTGTTTGACAGTGAAGTGTCGTTAGTGGACAAAAATAGACTCCAAAAAAGATGCATTGTACACATTACGTATACATTAAAGATATGCTTATAAATGAATTATGTGCACATCTTTATTCAGTATGCGGTCTGCACAACGTGAATGTGCAAATATTGCTCGTATAGTGCATACGTGCTGAAAGGAAAATTAGCCAGAGATGGTTATTTAATAATCGGAAATTTTGAAATAAGCACGGAAGTACTCAATCGTGACCTTGAACTCACCGTTTCATCGTGACATACAACCAGAAGAGCAGACAGTTGTTGTATTCAAAGATATACCGCGCAACACGCAGCGGTAGTTTAAGTGCAATTTTCCTCCTCGCTTATGTGACTCTCCGTTGAGCCGGGGTCTTCGTGTACGACGCTGACCTAGAGTTCACTTCAGCTTCGATCCGTGTGCGTTAACTAGTTTCGATGGCGCGTTAGACAATTACCTTCTTCGCTGAGCACCGTCCCCGGTAACTCACCTACGTCTAACACGTTCGGAACTTCGATTTTCATCTCGGCTTCGGGAGCGTCTGATTGTTGCTCACGGACCGCGGTCTGTCTGTACGACTTTAGACAGTTGGAGTGAACCACGACCGACTGTCTGTCACTTCCTATCAATTCACTAATTTGACAGGCTGCTTCTGAAGGTATTCGTTCAACAACATACGACCCTTTCCATTGTTTGTGCATCTCCGCCGGGACTCCTGGGCTCGGAACTGTGTTGTGTATCCACACGCTTTCGCCAATCTTATGGGGTGCTTCGACTACCTTTTTCTGATGCCTGTGAGATGCCTCCAGATGTGTTCGTGCGATTTAGTGGGCTCCCCGAAATGTATCAAGAAGGTTGTTTATATATTATGCAACCGGATGTTGCAGTTGCTGCGTAGCCGGCAATCGGGCAACTGAGGGTAATCTCAGTTCTCGCCGGTCCACAGAAAATGTGAGGTTTGGTCAGTCGACGAATGACTAGCACTGCAGTAAGCTAACATGCATTTCGGTATAGCTAGGTCCCATTCGGTGACATTTTCCTCTATGAGGGCCTTGAGGAGACTTTTGAGGGACCGATTCGTCCCTTCGACCTGCCCATTGTCCTGTGAGTGATGAGTTGTAGTCCGTGTTTTAACTGTTCCTGGCAGCCTATACACTTTGCGAACCAAAGAGCTTCCAAAGCACGAACCTTGGTCTGAATGGAGTTGACCAGAGGCTCCCCAAAGACGCACCAAGTGGTCGACAGTGGCAGTTGCTATCGTCGATAGATCCATCTATGCAAGCGGGACTGCTTCGCATCATTTGATGAAGTAATCTGTCAGGACCATGATGTACCGATTGCTTCGGGGTGTTTCAGGCAACGGCCCCATGTTGTCTACGCCGACTAACCCGTCAAGGTATCCTGTATTCATAACTTGTAACGGTGCTCGACGTCCTGTTTGAGGTTTTTTGAAGGTGCCGCATTTTTTGTAAGACAGGCATAACTACCTGACATCTCTTCGCTGATGTGGCCACCAAAATGGTTGTCGTACATCCGCCTCCAGTTCACCTATCCCGGATGACCAAGCTGGTGGTGCAAGTATGTATGAACGCCACGTACCATGAATTGAGTGACCACCATCCTTCTCATGTAAGCGGGTCCGTGTTGGATAAATAATACTTCTTCCGCCATCCTGAGCTGTTCCCATAGCGCCCAAAGGCGGCGAGATTCAAATCTTTTCCTTCCATTTCCTTGCTTGTTGGTTCCTCTCCATTATTCCGGCACCTTTCGTAAATTAGCACAGTCTCGGGGTCCGCTGCTTGAGCCTACTGCCAGTGGCCGTATTTCGCGCTCCGTAGGTTGATAAGCATCACGTGTTGCGTAGTACAAGATTGAAAGTCGCCACGATTGCGCGCAGAACGCCTCGATAGCTAATCAGCGTCGGAATATCGTCTGCCGGATCTGTGTTCACGTACGATATCGTATTCCTGTAGAATTTTCTGCCATCGGGATAACTTCCCCTCTCGGTCTTTGAAGTTTTGCCACCAGCGAAAGGATTGATGGTCCTTGCTTAAGATAAAACTATTGCCCAGCAGATAGTGTTGGAAATGTCGCGCGAAGAATACTAAAACAAGCATTTCTTTTCTCGCTATGCAGTAATTTCTTTCGCATTTACTCAAAAATCGGTTACCGCAAGCTATCACCCGTTCTCTACCATCTTTTCCTCGTTGCGAGAGCACTGCTCCGATTGCACTGTTGTTTGCATCGGTGTCCAGGAGAAACTACCCGGCCCTCGGTGACGAGTCAGGAAAAGGTAGCGTTAGCGTCGTGCACAGAGTTTCGCGCGGTAATTAAAAAGCAGGATCAAAGTTTTCTGTCCACATGAACTCTTGACTATTTTGTAACTGTCTCGTCAGTAGAGTGGAAACGCGAGCGAAGTCGGTTATGAAGCGGCGGTAATAGGACGCTAGCCTCAGAAAACTCGTTAATTCATTTGTATCCTTCAGCGTGGGTCAAGGTCGGATCTCTTCCGTCTTTCTTGCGTCTGTGCGAATATCCGACCCAGAGATAACGTGCCTCAGGAGTGTTATCCCTTTGAGCAAGAAGTGGCATTTTGAGGACTTCAGTTTTAAGCCGGCTCCTGCCAGACGGTTCGAAGCGGACTCCAAGTTGCGCATGTGCTCTCGCTCGGACCTTCCGTGGGCTACGATATCATCGAGGTATACTAGGCATGCTCTACAGATCACATCATGCAATGCTTTCTGCATTGTGCGTTGAAATGTCGCGAGGGCGTTTGATGGGCCGAAGGGCATAACCTCGAACTCACATATAGTCCCGAAGGTACGGTGAAGGCCACCTTAGCTCGGTCTTTTTCTCTGATCTCCACCTGCCAATAGTCTGATGCCAGATCAAACGTGCCAAAATACCTGGCTCTGTTGACAGCATCCAACAGGTCGTGGATTCTTGGTGAGAGGAATGCGTCTTTCTTTGTCACTCGGTTGAGCTTTCTGTAGCCGACGCATAGTGGCAGATTGCCGCCCTTCTTCTTTGCCAGGATAATTGGGGCGGCCGAAGGAGAATTTGACGGTCGGATGACGTTGCTCTGTACCACGTCATCTACCATTTTACGCAGCTCATCCTGGAGGTGTGCAGGTATCCTGCGGGAGTATCTTGATTGGTAGTGCATCCGCCGTATCAGTTCCATGCCTTAAAACGACTGTGCGACCCAGTCTTGTTCCCTCCCACGCAAACGCGTGGTCTACCCTTAATTATTGACTTCAGACATTGGGCGCTTCGCGAGTTGTCAGAAGCCCCTTTCGACCGAATCATCCCGCTAATCTGGCGATTTATTTCGGAAGGACCCTTAGTGACACGAAAAGAGAAGTCGGTTTCCGGCGGAATTTTAGACAGAGGTGTCAGCTGAGTGGTGTCGGACAAGCTCCTTAGTTGGAGGTTGCGCAAGTCGAGTGTGCTTCTAAGACGACTCAGCAAATCCGTCACAATTATAACGCAGAATGGGAGGTCGTTGCTCACTACAAAACTATGATCTATATGGCATCCGGCTATTGTAACCAGTGCGATGAATCTGTCCTCCGTCGGCATTTGGTCACCATTGACTGTGAGAATGCGTTGGTAGCACGGTTTCCTCCCACTGCCCGAGAGTTTATCTACTGTATGGGTGCCGATTACAATTAGTGTCGCTCCAGTGTCCATTAGGCCTACATGTGTTATTCCACATGCTATTATCTGTACCGTAAGCTCTGCCAATGGTTGGGAACAGTTGGTAATGGAAGGAACGTAAACGCAACTGCGGGGCTTACCTGTTCTCACATGGTTTCCGGAGGCCCGGTCGACCGTTTCGAAGGCTTGACGATTTACCTTGAATGTGCGGTCGCGCGGTTTTCGCGATTTGTTCATCCAGGGTCGCCGTTCGCGGCATCCGTACCGCAAATACCTGGGTACGCGATACCAGTCTGAGCTTCTTCTGGGCATACGGGGCTGTTCCCCTGGGTGGTCGCTCGTACCGCAACGCAATATTGTGCTTGTTGACTGACAGATGCTTCTACTCTTTCGAGGTTCTCGGCCAACCTCACCGCGGCGGCAAGATCGCCGGGTAGGTGGAGCAGGAACTCTGGTTTTGTTTGTCGGTAGGATTCCCTCCACTAGCTGTTCAATGGTTCGCTCTTGGAGCTCCTCCGCGGGCTGCTTCTCACAACCGCGTTTGGCCAGGTGCTGCAGTTCACGGACAAACGACCGGACGGTCCCCCTCGAGCTGTCTACGGGCATGGAACTGTTGTCAATAGACTGTCGGGTGCAAGGAAGCGTCCAATAAATGTCGTAATTCAGTGAACGTCGTACCTAATACGGAGGTGTCCATAATTTTCACCTCAACGACAATATTGAAGACCTCTCCGTTCAACAAATTCAGAATCAGGTTGTCATGGGATTCCGCTGGGAAGTTCCGAAGACAGGCCCGTATGTGAGCTTTCCGAAGTGGACAAAGAATCCCCCATAGTGAACTTGTCGGAATGTTGAATCGATAATTGGAGCCCTGCCGTTGCGAGTTTCGTAGATCACTTATCCAAAATGTTTGTCAGTGTCCGCACGAGATGACTAAAGTCTCCGGAGTTGGAAAAAATTGCGGGGTCCTGGTCCTCTTCGGGTTTCTTTGTGGATCTCGACATTTCTTATCCTGACAGGGTCGCCCAATTTGTTACATATAACCAGAAGAGCAGACCAATGCTGTATTTGAAGATGTATCACGCAATACGCAGCGATAGTTTAAGTGCAATTTTCCTCCTCGCTTATGTGACTGTCCGTTGAGTCATGGTCTTCGTGTACGAAGCTGACGTAGCGGTCACTTCAGCTTCGATCCGTGTGCGTTAACTAGTTTCGATCGCGCGTTAAACCACAGGTGCCCTTAACATGTCCCCTACAGGTAAGATGCTGAGAAGACACAAGCAGTACGATCGGGGACAATCGCAAGGCACCCAACGTACTAGGGAGACGGTCGTGCTGTCCAGTGAACTGCCATAACATTACAGTTTGATGTCTCCAGTAAGGTCTGACTGCTCGTCACAGTTGCGTGCGTTGTTCCTGTTCGCATGTTATTTCTTCACTTCTCTACGCGCGCTACACGCGAGACGTAAATTGACTGTAAATCGACATTTTTCTCGATCGTGCTAATACATAGAGCGCTGCGCTGGTTTCCGGCTTTCGCGTTGGCGCTACTGCGTAATTCATGAGGATGAAGGTGAGGCATTGTGGGAGTGTTTCCACGGTGTTCCGTTTTTGAGCTGCAACAGTCTAGCTTGATTACGAAGTGATTTGTGTGAACAAGAGAAGAAAAATTAAAAGGAAAAGTCAGCGTGAGCCTCCGAAGGTCGTCAGAATACACGTGCTAGATACTGAAATGAAATTGGACTGCAGCGGTGTCTTGATTGGAGAAGGTACAGTAAACCGACGTTTGTGCACAAGCTTCTACAGAAGAAATCGCGGTTAATCTTGTGCCACCCAATCACAGACGGCGATCAGCTGTTGTTGGGCGCGTATCTGTTTCAAACAACCGAGTTGCTACATTCAAGGTCGTGGAAAATCACAGCAACAAGTTGACCAATCAAAATGTGAGGATGTTTTTCGCTTGATGGCCGTCGTTATTACCGTTGTTCTTCTATAAGAGGCCACTGATTTTCCAATAAGTTGCGACTGCTCGACGCCGTTCTGCTTCCTGTACCGATTTTTCCTGGTTGGGCAGCACACTTCGCGACAGATTCTTCTTAGACTTCCGTTCTTAAAGTCTTTGTCCGGGAAATCCTTACAACGAACTAACAGTGACAATTGTCATGATGTGCTGATCTGTTCGCGGATCGAGTATCACATTGGTAATAATTCAAGCTGCCATGTAGTCAGGTCACCTTCGACACCGTCAACATTGTAAAATCCTTACGGAGTGAGAGCTGTCTTTCTATTGAATACGTTACATTCTCGATTCTGTGAATATGTGTTCATACTTAAGACAACGTACGAAGAGATTGTAGACACACGATTGACCTGCGTGGATGCATGCCAATAATGCAAAATAATGCTCGCGCAAATAGTGGTTTCCCCACATCCAGTAATGGGCGTCTGGGTAAAACAACTTCCCAGCGTAGGCAGCTTTCCTACGCACAGCTCACTCTAATTACTCCATATCCATTCATATATCGTTTTAAATGTTGTTTTACTGCGAACACAATTGGTGCACAAAGGTGCCCTAGCTTCATTCGTTGGTGGACAATGAGTTCCTATTATCTCCATTGTTTCAGGCTGCATTCTTGCGGATATTAAGGTTGCAGTCGTGTCCAAAGGGAATTATAACCGATTATTCCAACGTTTGCCTGCTTTCTGCATGTTAACAGGGGCTCCCACAGATATCAATCTTCCATGACGGTGGGCTCGCGGTTGCGTTGACGGTTCTTCTCAGGTTCGCCTTCTTAGCACCTCACATTCGGTCATTTGAGCCTGTTCATCTTTGTGGTGACTGAACTTTAGTGCATACGTGCACTAACTCAACGATTCCCACGTATGTGCATTGGGCACTAGGAGCGGAATAAAAGTACGGATAGATGAGAGGCTGAAGGCATACTATACAGAAGTCACAGGGGGTCCTGCGACACTAAACGACACCGATGAGCAGAAATAGCTAGAGATGTCCGGGATCCGGCTGTCGAGCGCGCGGACATTCAAGAAATGTTTTTGTCACCACTGGCACCCGTAGGCCGAATTGTATGAAAACGGGCAAACGCGATCGCACGCAGTTGGCGAACGGCGGGTGAATGTCCTCATGATCTTGCGTACGGTGTGAACTAGTATTTTGGGGAGGTTTTCACACATCGTACTGTAGACGAACCCGGTTTATCTCCAGGTCATTAGGAAACCGTTAATTAAGAAATTCAGATTCAACCGTCTTCTCACTGCGACCCACGAAAACAGTTAGCAAAACGCTGTGGAATCGCGGGTGTCAGAAGCGTCGACCAAATGAACCAGGATCACGATATTAGTAAACTCGTTCCAAAAAGTACTTTCGCAACTTTGAGGTATTTATTTTGAGCTATTTCATGTGCCGAGTTCAATTTTTGTCTGCATATGTTTACATACACAACTATAAAGAACGGTAAACTCCTTATACCATTTCCATTATTTTTCGATCAGTTATACTTTTCAGAAATTGTTTGTGCGCTCCAGTCATGTAGTCTGCTATATTAGTCCCCAAATCGAAGCCCGGAGAATTAGATGCCTGGCAGTATACTGATCAACGCGGCCTGAGCTGCAGTGCAGCTAGCGCGGTATCACCAGCCAGATTATCATGCTCACACACTACTGCCGCGCAGCTCAGTTCGCTCTCGCTTTACGTCAGAGACCTCGTGAATAGACAGTTAAATATCAACCCTCACGACCGGTGGAAGAAAGCAGTCTTAGGGATCGCCGTCATGTCGGGGAATAAGCGGCTGAAACAGGTGCTAAGAGTACTTCATCCGGGGGGATGCTGCACCCATTGCAGTCACCGTGCCAATCGAGACAATGGGGGGAAATAACAAAAACCGATGATAAACGCTCACGTCACCTTTTGATACAACCGTTGATTGATGTTATGGATATTATCATTCCTTCCTCCATACCGACGAGCCCGTTGGATGAATCTTTCGACTTAGTCATCCTGCACCTCTTCAGTAAACTGCAGCGCGTCAAGATGCTCGGAGAAGTTGACTATTGATTCACCTGCGCAAGTAAGAGAGCATCTATTAGAAGTCCAACCTCTTGAAGCTGCATAACCTCGTCTCACCGCCGGAAGGCTTAGCCGTTTTGGTTCGTCCTTTCGAATGCAGAACTACTGGTCTCACGACAGTTCCGGAACCATTGCACGGAACTGCACCAGGTGGCATATTTTCTCATCTTTCTTGGAAAGCGAGATAGCCAGCAAGCGCTGGCGACGATTGTCATTCGCACTCCTACCGCTGGTCACTTATGTAATTTTTAAACCGGAAAGGAATCCTAGACAGTATTTCCCAGTAGACACCCACATTCGGGTGTCGCCTGGATATGGAGTCACACCGCTGGACAATATTCAAACTTCAGGATGCCATTGAAACCCCAGCAAGCACCTGTGGATTTTGCTTCCTCACCCTGGACCTAGGTCTGAAGCATGCTATCTGCTGGGTGCTCGTCACCGGGAACGTAATGGGTACCATTTTGACCACGGCTTTCTGACGCATCTCGGGCCAGTTGCCAATGCCTGTCATCAAAAGCGCGTGAATGTCCCAGCTAACACGTCGCTTATATGCATTTTTTCATCCTACCGTCCTCGGCCCACTACTTGGTAAACCAAGCGGTGATGACAGATATCAAGGGGTTCCCCTCCAACTTACATAACTGACCGGTCCACCGAGCCACCTACATATCGTCGTCACAGAGGTGAAGGATCACACCAGCACGAACGTCCGGCATGACTATCACAGGCTGGAACCAGAGAGATTGGTCGTCGCCGGGATGGAAGTCCAGTACCTTCTGGATTTTGGTATGATTTGTCATTCTTATAGCTCATGGACATCTTTTTTGCAAGCGGAGGGGAAGTAGCGGAAGACGATTTGAGTTCTGGCTGAGATAACTGTGGACTGGACAATGTAACTGTCACATACAGATACACCCTGCCCCACTTCCACAAGTCAACCACTAGTATCGCAGGTAAACGGCTTTTAGTAAGACCGATCTGAGCCGTGTCTACTACTAAATACCAACAACACGGGATAATATAGCCACACTGTCATCACCCTTCAGTTTGCCGTATTCAAATTTTTGTGTGAATCCTCCGCTCACAGATATGCCGAACAGACACACAAGTGTTTGGTCAGTGAAGCCACTTGAAGATCAGATCTGCTCTGTGCGTGCGTAGATGACGTTCTCCTAAATCAGCATTCCTCTGGAATGAAATAAGTTTCACCCGCTGACGTTGGTTTTGCATCTAGTTTCATACTGTCTCGCTATCGATGGTTGCAAATTTGAACACCATACATTGATCAGACCGTCTTTGAGAGCGGGATTAAACCACATCACTCTGGTGTCGACAGTGTTGTCCGCTTCCGGACACGCTCCCCAAGCTTCCTCGTTTCAGTGGTCCTGTGAACTATTATTGTCAGTCTATCATTAAGTCCACAAACCTGTAAGTAACGTATGTCGGAACACTAAACGCACCTCAAGTCAAATACCCGGAATACCACCGCCGTAAAGGAGGCACCCACATTCACCAGCATTTTACACAATCAACAACCTGATTTACCGATCGATATCGCCGTAAATGCATTGGATACAGCCGTAGATATAGCGTTTCATCCGTATGATCTTGGAACATGATAGCCAACTGCATTTTTTTCAAAGTACCCTAGCGAACCTATGAAGCTGTATGGCAACTTCGGTTGGGAACCGTTAGATTTCGATAAAAATTCGTTACTTCAGCCATGCAATAGAGGACGGCAACTGTGTTCGCTCTACAGAGCGCAACTTTATTATGCACGCCTTGCACAACCCATCCGATAAACGTTCGCCTGGCAAAATCCGACAGCCGGACTAAATAGCCCACATTTCTTCCGAAATTCGCCATTTTTGCTGAGCCGCAAACGTTGCTGTGGACGTTCCGTCATGGATGCACAACCCCCCCGCAGTTAACCATTTGTCGTCGTTGTACTGTATCGGTTCAACTGCAAACTAATTGATTACCCGAAATGTAACGGCCTGCGCACCCCTAAAGTACAACAGGCCTGTACACCTGGTAGAAATGGGCGCAACATCCCGCTGGGATATCCCAGACCCATCGCGCGAGCAGCAGTCTTCGAAATACTGCATAACCTGTCAAACCCAGTGGTGAGCGCATCGCTAAGGCTGATCATAGATTAATCGGTCCGTCTCAGAACAATTCGGAGCTTACGGCGCTGGACTTATTATCACCACGTAAATCAAAGCTATCAGGCCGTTCGGCAGACGGACAGCTCTCTGAGACATTTTCCGACTCCAGACGAACGCTAAAACATGTCAAAACGACCTCACCCGATCAGTTCCAACCCCTCGGGGTTCCACTAACCTCCTCACGCGTATCGATCGACTCACTCACCGGCCAGAAGCTACACCTCCAGGGGATGCGTCGCTCACACTTTCGTTGAGCGTTGAATTGGAAGTCTACGCTGTCCGTCAGCGATTGAAACTGATCATAATACGCACGTTAAATCGGTGTGGTTCTTAAAACTAGCCAAACGTTTGGACATGCACCGAACACAAGTTACATCATCTCAAATTCAAGAGCATGACCAAATATGGAGCTCATATCAACATCTCAAAGCCTAGTGACGTACCCACGCGCCAGCAGTTTGATATTAGTTCTGATCACCATTTGCAGTTGCATGTAAGATGGCAATACCATCCCAGCGTCATTGCTCTGTAGCCACCCGCTCAGCATGTCAACTGATTTGTCTCGTTTCACCAGCTAAGCCGTTTTTGACAACCAGGGTCACCTCGGCGAAATACCAAGCACAGCGCTCACACAAAAACTGTGCTCTCACGTCACTAACGAGAGAAGTACTTTTGAGATTGTGGTTTCATAAACAACCGGTGAACAGGAAACCATTTCAGTAAATATATGAGGCCTGACAGACGTCGTACAGTTGCCACCGATAGCTCAAAATCTAACTCCACTGATCCACCCTCCAGCCTGATGAAACAGCATCAGTCGGGGAGTCCTGGGCAGCATAAAAAATTTCAGCCAGTCCCAGCCCCATGTCCGGAACGGCTTGATACGAAAGTATCTCAGTTGTGACGTGCGACAAGGGGCTCACCGAAAAGTCAAACACGTGCATCGACAAGACATAATCACGAGCAAACCACGACAACAACAACCCTGGAACCCGTCATGGGACGCTCAAACCAACCGCCGGTGAGGGCGGAATCCGAACGACTGAATTCAAGCTACTGAAGCCAGCTACTGTGTGACTCATATAATATGCCCCGTTGACAACGTACAATACACTTTTGTCTTGTCTCGTTGCTGAGTTTTTTGCAATCAGTCGGGATAGCTTGAGTCGTATTCACTAGCGATACAACACTTTGATTTCTTCACTCGCCTTTGACAAGCCTCCTCCTCAACCAAAAGCCAGCTCGAAGAACAGCGCTCCATTTACCGCGCTCTATCTCGAGCAGTTAATAGTGTGGTAAGGATATATTTTGTGCATATCATGTGTTCGTGAACCATCAACTAACGTTTTAGTATCTCTGATTTCTGATGGACGGAACATACCAGCACAATTGCAATGCTGTCAAGAGCAGGAGTACACTCGCGTTATGGTGATTATTTGGCCTTTTCCAAATACTTCCAAATAACCAACCTTTTCTTGCTCTCAGTATAATGCAATTAACAACATT
>LOND01000607.1:117310-135992 GCA_014220965.1 Paragonimus kellicotti | reverse complement strand
GCGTGTGCCCTCTGGGCAAACGACAAGAGGAAAGGGACACGCACAACAGCATGGCCTGAGTCCCGGTGGTTGCTCCAAAATGCACGACAGTCCTTAACAGAGTGGCGCCACCTGTAACTGACTGCTATATGATCCAACTGCGTCCACGGCTGAGAAGCACACGGAGGTCTCCATGTAACACAGTGCTTCTTCCTGTGTTGGAATGCTGTGCTCGAAATATAGAGACCATGGGAGGCACACAGCTGCAGCAGTCTGTCACCATTGTCAGTGCGTTGTGCCCGGACACCAAACATACCTCCCAGCCGCTTCTCGTCCGGGGAAAGCCGACCAAGCTGGGCATTCAAATCGCCCGCTAGTATGATGATGTCGGAGTGTTTGGTTTGTTTCAGGAGGTCAACGAGGGCGTCGTAGAACGCTTCCTTGGTATCATCCGAACAGCTGTCTGTTGGAGCGTACGCCGATATAATGAATACACAACGTCTTTCTGATTTGCGTCGACAGACTTTTACCGATGTATTGAGTCTGACAGCGCACAAGCGACTGTTCACTGGGATCCAATCGAGCAAACATTGCTCTGCTCTGGAACTCAGTGCGATTCCCACTCCAGCTTGACCGCGAGATTCAGCTTCGGCGTCACCAGAAACCCTGAGAGAAGCGCTTGAATCGACAGTTATCTAGAGGTGAGCTCAAATGGATAACGGTGCTAGAATCGTAGACTCGCGTCTCCGACACGCAGCACACATCAAGCTCCAGACTTGAGAGAGTACTAGCCAGAGCAGCTTGCTGACCGACTTGTCGGAGAGTGCGGACATTGAAGGCGCCGGGCCCCGGGGCCCCCCCAATGTTTTTTTTAAAAAAAAAAAAAACCGGGTTGGTTGTTGTCTTGGCCTTAGAAAACAATTATCGCCCGAAGGCACATGGAAGGCGGAAGAAATGGGGGGTAAAACAGTAGGAGAAAGTCGTATTGGGTTAATAATGTCACTGTCGGGAGAGCGATAACTTCTGATACTTCCCGGTCGTTTATGCCGCGGAAGGGGTTGACTTGAGGGACCCCACCCCGAGTCTCTGACTCAAAAGTCTGACCTGCGAGACAACAGGATACAGGGTTTTCTTGGGGGACCCCACCCGGAGCCAATGACTCAAAAGTCTGACTCACTTGGCAGTGAGGGGCTTGCCTAGCCCGAGGGCGCAGTGAATAAGACATTGATGTCTGATTCTGAGCACTGCTGCGCGCAGTGGATGTACTCAAAGCTACATCGGGCTTTTTGGGTGATAGATGATTTTTCGATACAACACGAAATAGGATAATACGCCCAAGGAAACACAAAAAAAACAAAAAAAGAAAAAAAAAGGTTGACGGATTAACACCCGAATTGAAGCGCGAATCGGACAACAAAGTGCTACATTAGATAAAAAAAAAAAACTAAGAGCGGTACCATTATATCATAAACTAACACAAACTATATTGAGCTGACACAACGAAGACACTGCAGTGCTGCCAGCATAATATAAAAAAAATAAGATTCTGAACTGGTGTTGCCTCAAATAGGAATCGTGACCTCATAACCTAAGCACTCACATAAACACCGCAGGTAACAAGTAGTGCGACAATTACAAATTACACTAAATGAGAGTGTAACACAATATACTGCGGCTGCTATAACCCAACAATTAATATAGAGAACACTGTCTGACAAGGATTGAACAAGGGAAATAGTCCGGAATATCTAGTAAACGCAAAGCCCGCCGATCGAAACAAACACACGAGCCCCGACCAACCTCGTCAAAAGAGTAGCAGCACATAGGGAGATAACTGCGGGTTCGTCCTGGATGGAAGATGTATTGATAAATTAATTGCTCTCTCAATACAAAACTTCTGAGCAGTATTAATGCATGTACAGCCGGCCAACAATCACCGATAATTTCGTGGAATTATAAAGGTTCGTTCGAATTCGGTAGATCGATCTTCACACTTCTTAGAGACCGACTCAAACAGTAAGGACAGGTAACACTGACCAAACTATATTAGTTCAAGAACATACTGTCGGCGCTTTATTCCCATAAACTTCAAGCTCATGTTAGGTTACTGCGAAAGGTATCTGGGGACAGTTTCAAAAACAGAAAACGAACGAATATGGCAAGGACTCCTCACCTCTATCAATTTTTGAACGATTCCAATCTATCCTCAGGAACAGAAAGTACATGCGGGCACTTTTCCGGACCCGCACTCAACTGTACCTGACCCGACGTGAACCCCTCTACCTGGTAAATACTGAACCTAGAAGGAAGCTGAAACAGCTAGAAAAACAAAAAGAGGCTACCCGCAGGTGATTTAATCATCTTGAGAGCAAAGCAACACAAACCCAATACTAGACCGCTATTTACACGTTCTGCTAAATACTTTGGATTGCGCTTTAGCAAGGTACATACCAAAAAGCAAGTGCATAACCGACAGAATTGCATGTAGACTTACGACCAGAGTTTAAGTGATGGATATATATAGAAAGTTAAATGGAGTTGAGCGAGAACCTGCAATATGAACAACAAAAATAATACCTAGGAAAGTTGCATCAGTGGCGGCCGGCCGGGGTTGTATGGAATGAGATAGAAGCGCGTATCTCTAAGACTGGGGCGGTATTTCCCAATCTAAGACACCTCTGGCGACAGAGAGGTATTTCTCTGAAGCTTAAGGGTCGCGTATATCAAACAACAGTGAGGGCTGTATTACTTTACGGCAGCGAAACCTGGCCGCTCAGGGTAGAGGACGTGAACCGTCTTCAGGTATTTGACCACCGATGTCTGCGTTCAATCGCTCGTATCGGGTGGCACCAGCGAGTAAGCAACGAGGAGGTTAGGAAGCGGGTGTTTGGCACTGATTGTCAAACGAGTTCTTTTGTTCAGATGATATACAATCCTATGAGTGTAACTGCTTTTCGTCTGGCTGCTCCCCTTTGGCCTGTCTGACAGGGTTGAACCTGGAAGGACCGGAGTCCTAGTCAGCATAGCCCGCCGGATCGAAACAACACACTCTCCAATGCCAGTTAATTACCTTGCATTTACGAGCGTGTGTCCTCTGGGCAAATGACAAAACAAAACGGGCACGCACAACAGCATGGTCCGAGTCCAGGTGGTTGCTCCAAAAGGCACGACAGTCCTTAACAGAGTGGCGCCACCTGTAACTGACTGCTATATGATCCAACTGTGTCCACGGCTGAGAAGCACACGGAGGTCTTCATGTAACAGTGTTGAAATGCGGTGCTCGAAATATAGAGACCGTGGGATGCGCACCGAAGAGTGTGAAGAACGCTTACCAGAAGGCGTTGGTGAACAAGTTGCCCAGTTCGAGTCAGGTGAAAGATCCTAACGAACACTGGGAACAAATCGCCGCAGCTATGAAAACATGCTGTGAAGAGGTATGTTCCGAAGGAGCTGTTCAGTTGCGACAGAACTGGATTTCCATCACGTCGATAAACCTCATGAACAAGCGTCGCTCGATCCCACCTGGTTCTGAATATGATGACGACCGTCGAGAACTTAAACGCAAGCTGACTAAAAGCTTGCGCAAAGACCGTGAGCACTACTTGGTCGAACAGTCGAAAGAGATGGAAAAAGCCTTTTTATCTGGGAATAGCGAAGGCTTTTTTCGCTGATCCGTGATTGTACTTGTCGTCGATTTGATGTAGACCATATGTGAACAACATCGTTCACATATCACCGACCACTGGCGCCGACTTCACGTGGAGCTGAACACTTTGAGGAACAATTCAGCTGACTTCAACCAGACCATGTGGACGACGGGACCCGAATGGTCAGTTATTGCGTTCCAGACGGCCCTCCGTCGGAAGCAGAAGTGGTCCTAGAGCTCAAATTATTGAAGCGTAATAAGGCTCCTGGACCAGACCTCCCTCTTCTCTTTTCAAGGATGGCGGGGAGAGGTTGATATCAGAACTGACAAACTCCTCCAGACGATTTGGGAGACTGAAGAGGTACCTCGCGATTGGTGCTTGTCAACAGTAATTCCCGTTTTCAAAAAGGGGCCCGAAGTCTATGTGACAACCAGAGGCATCAGTTTGGTATCTGTTGCTTCCAAGTTACTCACTGGCCTCATTTTACGTCGGCTCACTAAACCCAGAGAAAGTCAGATACGTGAAGAACAGGCAGGATTCCGATCCGGTCGAGGGTGCGTTGACCACATTTTTACCTTGCGACGGATCTTGGAACATCGGCACTCTTATAGGCAGCCGACGTCGTGGTCTTTTTGGACCTGAAGGCTGCTTTCGATTCAGTTGCTCGTAACGTTCTCTGGAACTGTCTTCTTCGCAAGGGAGTACCAGGGAAATACGTGAATCTGTTGAGATCACTGTATGCTCACTCTGCAAGCAGGGTGAGGGTTTATGGGCAGCTGTCTCGGGAGTTCATCACTTCTAGTGGTGTTCGTCAAGGGTGTCCGATTTCCCCTTTCCTGTTCAATTTTGTCATGGACGACATTTGGAGGGTGCCTTGAGGAGTCCAGTGAACTTGGTGTTGAGCTTCTTCCTGGCGCTCGGTTGACCGATCTGGAGTATGCGGACGACATTGTCTTACTTAACCCCTCTGTCGATAACATGCAGACCATGCTGAACAAGGTGAACAATGACCGGGACTGGTTTGTATGGAATGCGCTTCGCACCTTCAAAGTGCAAAGTGTTACTTCAAGACTGGGGCATTTCCACTCCTACTTTCTTTATTGCAGGTAATCCGCTTGAGACTGTGGACAGTTTCACCTACTTGGGTAGCACTATCTCGTCAGCTTGTAATATTGTTGATGAGATATCAGCGAGGATAGCAAAGGCACGAGTTGCCTTTGCCAAACTGCGTCATCTGTGGCGTCAAAAAGACGTTCGGTTAGTCAGCTGAAAGTAGAAGAGTATATAATGCTTGTGTACGTTCTGTTTTGCTCTATGGTTCGGAAACGTGGCCTGTTCGCAAGGAAGATATCAACAAGCTTGCTGTATTTGACCATCGTTGTCTCCGCCAGTTAGCCCACATTAAGTGGACTGATCGAATGAGTGATACAGCCATCCCGAAACGCTCGGGATGCGCGATCAATTGGTCAACTACTCACGTTGCACAGCCTGCGATGGTTAGGTCACGTACTCCGCATGCCAGCTGAGCGTTTACCGTACCGGGCATTATATACTGAGACCACCAACAGTTGGGTGAAACCACATGGTGGTCAAGCGACAACGTGGTCACGAAATATGAGAACCCTGACTGCTCCACTGAGTAAAGTGGGTAGGTGTCGCCTGCCTGGATGGGGTCCTCGTGATCACTCAAACCGCTGGTTGGAGACGCTATCCGAGATGGCGGCGTGTCGCAGTCAATGGCGTACCTGCATCCATACCATTTCTAGTTCTTTCGCTTAGACTTCTATTAATTTTCAACCTTCTTAGTACGTTTTCTTCTAGGATATTCCACGTCACTGTTGAGGTGAGCGGCAGCCCGAGCCACAGTACCTTTTGGTCAGGCTCATGGCTGTTATCATGGTGATGATGATGATGAGACAGGAATCCATCTACTAATCGATGAGAATCATTGTCTTAGTATGATTGGTCTTAATGCATGGAAGCGTAGCTTGGCCACGGAGTTCTGCCTACAACCAGATTATATCGCACGTGGCATAAGAAATGTTATTTCAAGAAATATGGAGCTGAGCTTAGACGAAAATAAACAGCCAAACGTCCCATGTGCCCTCTTTAGGAGTCAGCAGGGAAAAGAAAATCGCCAGGGATGGTGATCGCATTGTCACTCATTTCTGGTACCAGACACGTCTCAGCAAGTGCGACAAAGTGGGGAGACATCGTATTCCAGTAGCCTAAGTTCTGGAACATTGCCTTTCGGTCGTGCTGTTGGCTGCTGTGATCTGCTTGATTTAATCTCAGTTGTGTGATCGGTTCAGTTACATGGATGGAGAATGATCCGCTTTGCGATATTGCGATGAACGGTACTTATTTCGGAGAATAAGGAAGAATTGACCAGTACATTACCTGCCGTTCTTTGTTTAAGATGGTAGAAACCCACAGCACATGGCGAGCAAGCAGAACGGACTGGTTAGCTGGTAGTAGTCTTTAGATGTATCGCCGATTTGTCGGACTGTGTGATCTCATGGGCCCATTTGTCGCTCAGGACCTACCGTGCGTGTCGCCGGAATTTACTAGGCGATTGCTCAAGACTTCTTCGTGCAATGTTATGAAGGTGAAACATTAGATTTACCACAACCTCTAATCAACTGATATGCCAGTTTTCAGCTCCATTAAAATCATCCGGATCTACTCAATTTATTGCGTAGAAAACGGGACTTCCAATCTGACTTCGTAATCAGGGCCACCTTCTTAATCAACTTTTACTGCGTATGTCAACCAGTTTTTGTTCTCAGAGCATTTTGTGGCACACCGAATCCTTGTAATGGACTTCAGGTTGCTCATAATTTGCATGCCTGCTTGCAGCGGCCTTCAGGAAGTAGTGCGAACGATGTGAAACGGTGGTGTCACCACCTGTAACAATCGAGTAATCGAAAGTATGATAACGCGAGCTAGTGAGCTTAGCAGAGCACATGGTGGCAGTAAACGCAATAAAAACCAATGTCCATTTCTATTGATAAAACTAGTCAGTATTTCTAACAGTTTAGATGGAGAAGTCTTGTTGGCCCTCCATGTATTGTCCATTCCATACCATTGAAGTTGGTAATATTTATCATAAAGGAATGTATGCCCCAAAAATGCCCTAAAACCACCCAACAGTTCGCAGATAATTTAACAAAGGAATGTGAAAATGTGCCCATCTTTTGACAGAATAACTGGAATCAATGTGTCATAAAAATGAAAGGGTATAATACATCCAGTTATTTTTATGTGACATTGAAGGGCCGGTGGATAGTGGAGGAGTTTGGTTTGTGTAAACGGAACATCACTCACAACTGATTGCTGGGCAAACAAGCGATGTTCTTCACACATGACCTCTTGGAAATGTGATTGTGCGAAAGACATCAGAAACTTCGTTTCGCAACTTGATCATCTGGTGTTGCTAACTTAAGTTATATAAACTAACCTTTACCCGAAAAAAAACTGGCACACAACGTTTGACCAGTTTTCGGAAATTCCTGAAACATTAGACCAACTAAACCCAAGCGCCTTAAAATACAATCTCCCTATGATTTTCGCAATCCGTTGCGGAGCCCACACAAAACAATGATGATAGAGTTCTGTTCGTCGAGAGTACCTGGGTTCGAATAGTCGTTCTTTTGACCTCGTCTAGACCTGGATAGGGTGACAGTATCAAACCCCACATGTAATCACGCTTCAAGAGGACAACAAAAATTAGGTGGTGCAACGCCGATTAACTAGGTTTATTCACTTTATCATCAAGTTCGAACAAGAAGCAGGTATTATTACTGTTTGCCTCGAAATATTATTCTGTATCATAGTGGAATGTTTGCAAAATCGTCAAATGCTGCAAGCTAGGGCCACCATCGAAAAAAAATTTATTACAGGTAATCAACATTACTGTGGTCGATCATGAATAGCTGATGAGATATCAATAATAGCCATGTGCAGCTCATGACCCCATTGACAGGTCTGACAGAGTGACCTCGTTATACGCACCATTTGAAACCTGCATCGGTCAGATTTCATAGAATGAAATGCTCTTCCACACGAAAAAAAATTTCCACCAGATAAGCACTTTTGCACTTTCTGGAGAATGACTCGTGTTTGGTGGATACTATCTACAAAACAATTAGGAACCCACAAATTTTCACATCACCAGTAACTTGAGTGAAAATAAGGATTTGTGAAAATAATCTGCACTGTTACTGTTGCACAGCAGCGGAATGAAAAAATCAGCGACTGGCGTTAAAGAAACGAACTCATTTGGGTACGTTGCCGCGTAAATTTATATATATATATATATATATATATATATATATATATATATATGTATATATATATATAAATGTAAAAGACTACCACCGAGTGGTGGTAGTGTGACGTTTCATAACAGTCCACGCAATTTGGGGTTAACATTATTGACAAGTGTTCAGCGTAGGTTAATCTAAGGATCAAGTTTATTCCTTGATGTGATGTTGATTTTCAGAAGACTGAAAATTCTCACTTCGCATAAGTACGTCATAGGAAATATGCAGTAGTACTACTTCAGCTTGGTTGTTAAAATTTGGCCTGGTATAATGCAAAACTTCTGTTCTTTGACTGGTTTCCTTCTAGATCGACTAATTTTTAAAGTCCGTTAATGTCATTTCCAGTTTCTAAAACTTACCTCGAACAGATTTCTGATCGAGTTCTATCTCTGGGACCATTGGTCTCTGAGATGTATCGATTCATCTGGTACTGGTGGTTCTTTAGGTGATCATTCATCCTAGTCCAACCAGTCGTATTTCGGTGGTAGTCTCTTACGTTTCATTTGATGCCATCTTTTCACTCAACAATGAGCTTTTTAATGAAGGCTAATTTACGCTCAAAATCGACCGATAAGAAACATCGTTCCAACGAATTCACATTGCTCCAAAAAGTCGCCCTTCATTCGTTTGCTCAGATTGGAGTCCGTTCGTGGATTTTTGCGTAAGACAGGGTCGATGCACTACTATGTACTTTCGAGATTACTCATCAAACTGGCGTTTTGCCTGCTCTAAATTTGATCATGCGAACTAACTGGAACGATAATGTCATTCTCCCTTGATCGGACGAGCTAGACTTAGCCGAGGTCAGTTATTGTCACTATGCGCCTGTGCAAGTAATACCTGCAAACTTTAGTGTTTTAGTCACATCACGCAACTTCAAGGTTGGGAATCATCGCAGTGGGTAGCATATTATCCTCAACTTGAGGTACTAAGTTAAAACATTCACATATCCCGAAATCACTTTGCTGTGACTTTGTCTGTTTATATCCCAAGGAACGGTCGAATTATCATATACAAATGCATAGCCATATTTGCTTGTGAATAATGTTCAGATTGCTCGATCGTCTCGGGAAGAAGCAGTTACTGTCCTGTTAGCCTCAATCGATGATCCTACGATTAGGATCAAGTTGAAGTAACAGAAATCATCGGACATGACGGACATTTCGATCACTGAGAGGCAGACAAGGATGTGTACTCTTGGTGAGTTCTTATAAGCATAAGGCCTTTGGAAAGGAGCCGATTGACTAGTGCGGAGGAATGTGAAATCGTAAGGTATGTTTGACTTATATCAACCGAAATCGTATACTTATCAATATCTCAGTGAATCTCTTTGCTATTGTTTCGTACCGTCAGATTGCTCCATTTTTTCCTCATTCACAACGGCCTCGAGCCTGGCAAGAAAATACTGTGGCTCGGGCTGTCATTCACCTCAACATTGACGCTGAATAACTTTGAAGAAGAAAACGTTACTAAATGAATCAAAAACTGGTAAAAGATGTCTGGACGGAAGTACTGGAAATTGTATCAATGGAGGCAAACACATTGCTACCTTGGATGGCTTTTCACCTCAGCGATTTGAATAATCACAAAGACCCAGACTGAACAGACGACACCTACCCACTTGATGTGGAGGTAATTCGCGGAAACAACGATGGTCAAACACAGCCGGTTTGTTGATATCTACTTCGCGAACAGACCACATTTCCGAACCATAGAGCAAGAACAGAACACACACAACGCATTATCTATCCTTCGTTTTAACGACAGTTGGACGACTTCTCGACACCACACATATGATGCGCGTTTACGTATGCGGCGCGTGCGTTTTCTGTTTCCGATACTGTCTCAGTAATTTTGAGCATCAAGTCGATGAGACAATGCTACCCACTATGTAAGACGGTTCACAGTTTCAAGCGGACTGCCTGCAATGGTCGTTGGAGTGAGAATGCCTCTACCTTGAAGCAGCACTCTGCACTTTGAAGTTGCGAAGTGCCTTTCATACAAATGACTCTTCATTCACAATGTTCAGCATGGTCTACAGTTGGGCTGAACAAGACAGTGTCATCTTCATGCTCCATGTCGGTCAGCCTAGCGCCAGGAAATAACCCAAAACCACGCTCACTGGATTCCTCAGGTACACCTCTAGAATGTCGTCCATGACAAAAGTGAACAAGAAGGGGTTAATCGGACATCGTTGGTGAACACCACTAGAAGTGATGAACACCCGAGACAGTTGTTCTTTAACTCGCGCCCTGCCCGCAGAGTAGCCATACAGTGAACTTATGGAATTCACGTATTTACCTGAAACTTCCATGTGAAGAAGGCAGTTCCGCATTAAACTGCGAACATCCGAATTGCAAAAGGCTTTTAGGTCTAAAAATACCTGCCTTTAAGAATATCGACGCTGCAAGATCTGCCGTTAAGTTAAAAACGTGATCAACGCATTCTTGTCTGGATCACAATCTCGCCTGCTCTCCACGCTTCTGGCTTCCTGTTGACTTGATTAGCCGACATGTTATAAGGCCAGTGAATAACTTGGACTAAACGGACACTAGACCGAAGACCGTGTTCGTCAGACAGACTTCGGGCTCCCTTTTTGAAAACGGGAATTACTGTTGACAAGCACCAATCACGAGGTACCTCTTCAGTCTCCCAAATCGTCTGGAAGGAGTTTAGTCAGTTCCCATATCAACCTTCTCCCAACCATCTCTGCGGAAAGAAGGAGAGCGGAGATCTGCTTCAAGACTCTTTTAACGTCTCAGTAGCTTAAGTTCCAGGACCACTACCGATGAAGAGCCGTCTGACACACAACTGACCATTCATGTCCCGTCGTCTAAATAATCCGATTGGGACCGGCCGAACTGTTCTTCAAAATGTTCAGCCCACCTGTCAAGTCGGCGCGATTGACTGGTGATAAGTGAACCATCTTTTTCACATATAGTTTCACTTACACCGACTCGACTGGATGAGGGTTGTGATGAGCTCTTGGACAGAGCAGAGGCTTCTGGACTGAAGTACAGTTAATGGTCGTCTTCTGTTTACCATCAGACTTCGCACTTCAGTTAAACTCTGTCGATGCAGACCAGAAAGACTGTTTGTCTGTCAAACGTGCGTATGCCACAACAGACAAATGTTCATGTGTTGTCAGGAGCGTCTGTTTTGATCCTCTGGGATCAAGCACTCGAACATCTTTATACTTGCTGATGATATGACTGCACAACCTGGTCGCCTTACTCCAGAGCAGCAGCAGCTGGATGGTATACTGAGTGTCCGAATTGACAGCCTGTTGCGGCGACTTGACAAATGGACTGCGCACTTTCAGAAACAGTTCAACTAGCCTGATATAACGTATTAAGCTATGGATGATGGGGATTTTGTGGTTAGTTACAACATTCCCGACGATTCTACAACGAAAACCGAAGTGGTCCTAGGGCTTAAAATATTGGAACATAATAAGGCCTCACGTCCGGACCTTCTTTCTTCTGCAGTTCTCAAAAATGTGGCCTGAGGTTTTCTGAACTGACCATATTCCTACGTGTTATATGGAAGGCTGAAGAGGTACCCCATGATCGGTGCTTGTCGGCAGTTACTCAACAAAGTTACTTCAACAAAAATGCCAGTAGATCATGTGACAACCACAGAAGTATTAAGTTTGTCTTCATCACATCCAATCTGCTCACAGGTGCCATAATGCGGTGACCTCTGAAACAAAGCGAACCAGGTAAGAGAAGAACAGGTAGGTATCTGGCCTGATCGCGGGTGTGTCGGTCGCATCCTCATTTTCTGACAGATACTGGAGCATCGTGGTAATTTTGAACATAAAAGGCTGCTTTCTATTGCAGGCATTTCGCTGGGGACTGTCGATCGCCTCACCTACCTGGATAGTTCATCTAGTCAACGTGTAATATTGCTGACGAGGTGTCCACGAGTATAGCGAAGGCACGTGATGCATTCGCCAACTTGCGTCGTTTGTGGTGTCGCAAAGATGTCGATTTGACCGTTAACGGCAGAGTTTACAGCGCACGTGTGCACTCACTTTTGCTCTGTGAGTCGGTGACTTAGCACGTTTGTACGTAATAGGCGTATAGACTCTCGATATTCGGTCACCATTGTATTCGCCAGTTATTCTGTGTCAATTGGGCTGACATTGTTAGCAACGCGAAAATCTGTCGGTGCGTATTTGGGAAATATGCAAGTTCGGTACCAATAACCGAAGTAATTGGAATGCTCAATCTTCGCTGGTTGGGTCGTGCTGACGAAATGTCTGCCGTATCATGTATTGTTTGTCGTGGCTGCTAATGGTTGGAGAAAACTGCAAGACGACCGGTCGATGCTTTAGTCTCGTGCCATGAAAGTCTTAACCGTTGGACTGAGCAAGGTTGATAGATACGATCTACTAGGCTGGGGAGTTTGCGACCATGCACACCATCGGTTGGAAGTATTTCTCGACGTGACTGTTTATTGCATTCATCTGGGAGATTGTCTTCAAACTTATTGACTTTTGCGTTAAAAGTAACTACTTTTGTTTGTTTGTTTTCCTCCTTTTGGTTTTGATATGTATTTGCGTTTATTTATTATTCTGTTGCTTCGCTTATCGTGGTCATGTCTAACGATAGGTACAGCTCAAAGCCGGAAATGATGATGGTGTTGTTGACTTGACGTCCAGCACAGCGACAAATAAGAGGAAATAGTTTTCTGCTCTTCCCTTGTAATAGAGGTCGTTCCATGTCTTACGATTGTTGGACTGTGTGCTGTCTGCAATGTTTGCTGAAGCTTTTATTCACCGTGAGTTCAAGTGCTCGACGGTCGTCTTCACATGCAAAACCTGGTCGAATAGAACAACGCTTGTCTGTAAAGTTTATTAATTTGACAGAAGTCCTGTTCTATTGCAGCTACTCCTCTTTTTGGAACGTACATTTTCGCAGAAAATTTGTACAGCTGTTGTAATTCGTTCTCAGTGTTCGTTAGGTTCTGTTTACTGCATCAATCCAGACAATTCGTCCATCAGGGGTTCTTGATCAGCGTCCTTTACGCTGTCCTCGATCAAATGTCAGTTTATTTTCTTGCGTTTACGTGTGTATGATCTCCGTGCAAATTACAAAACAAGCGGGCTCGCACATCTGCATGATCCGGCTCCAGATGATTGCTCCAAAGTGCCCAACAGTTCGTCAAGACGTCAAACATCACCGGTTTACCTATCCTCTGGAGAAGTACGATCAAATTCTGCGTCTATGTTACCCGATAGTATGGTAGTGGTGGTGTTTAATCTGCTTCGGAAGATTGACAGTGGCGTCATGGAACGCATCTCTGGTAGTATCCGAGCAGCTATCCGTTGGCGTGTACGCTGCTGTAGTGAATATACAACGCTTTTCTGGTTTATGTTAACAGCCTTTAACCGATATATTGCTTCTAACAGCGCACAAGCAATTTTTCAATGAGATTCAACCGAACAAACATTACTTTGCTTTGAATCGCATTGCGATTATCATTCCAGTTTGACTGTGAGATTCAGCGTCGACATCCACAGAGACCCTTAGAGAGCGTAGATCAACGGTTGTCTGGAAATGAACTCTAGTGAATAACTGTAAATTCATCGTCTTCGACACGTAGCATACATTAAGCTCCGTACTTGAAAGAGTACTTACCAGAACGGATTGCTGACTGACCTGTCGGAGGGTGCGTCATTGTTTACCAGTTGTCTTGGCTTTACAAAATAATTATCGTCCGAGGGCACACTAAAGGCAGAAAACTTGGGAAGCAAGGCAGAAGTAGAAGGTCTTAGATGAATAATGTCACTGCCAGGAAGACGATTGCCTCTGAAACTTCCTAGTTGTATGTGCCATGGATGAGGGTTGACTGGAAGGATCCGACCCCAAGTCTCTGATTCAAAAGTCTGACCCGCAAGACTACAGGAGATGACTTTCTTGAGGAACCCTACTCGTGGCCGCTTGCTCATGAGTGTGATTCACTCAGCAGTGAGAGACTTTCCCGGTCCTAAGATGTGCGCAGTGGGTGTATTCGGAGCCACATCAAACTTCGGAATGACATCGGAATCTTTCGACTGTACGGGATGTCAGCCATTGGGCGATCAGAGTGCACTTTTGTTTGAGATTACCATTGGTCCAATTCGGGCGGATTGAGTTGGCGTTCCAACTTTGTGCCTGCACTGACAGAGGCTCAACACTGCGTCGGGTACACGAGCGCTAATGGCGTCAGTGTCCGGAATGTGCTGGAGTTTTGGAGATGAGATGTTTGACCCAACCAGCCTACACTCCCCTTTTGGCTGGTACAGGCTGAGTTAGGTCTGAGTCAAGTACAGTGAGCATTCTATGAGCCGACTCGATTAAGACGCCTGTCGTCCTAAGTCTCTGTACAGTGCTAGGTCTCCGTTGCTATGTTTCCTTTTCTGCTCTCTTGCACTATGGTAGTGCGATCCGCGTAGATTGAGTCACTCGATGTAAAATTCTAACGAAATCTCCTGAGATCTTTTAAACCGCTACCGAGCCAGAGACACGTTGTACCGGGATATTTGAGTGTGTTATCCGGATGTTGTGAAGATGAAAATGTATAGTACTCTTCGATGTGTCCAAACCGGCATTTCATGGCGAGATATCTCGCATGTTAAACTTCGTCAAAGAGAGACGGTGAGTCAGGGAGTGAGGGCATCAGCCCCGTTATTGTGTGCCTCTTATCTTTACCGGAAAATCATACTTGTGATAGTTGTCAAACTTCATCCAGTTTGATTTAAAGTTTGATGTCAAAACGCCGTCAACCTTAGATTGCTGCTGGTCTCCATTTTCTTATGACATATAAATGAAAATTAATTAAATCTGTTTTGATTATTTTCTTAGCTACGCGACCCCTTTTTGGAGTTGTTAACTGCGGCAGCACAAACGGTTTATGTCAAATTAGTTTCACTTGTGATTTGATAATGCTATCAGCGTTTACACACTACGATGTTCTCTGCTATGTGGAATACAGTCATATGAGCCGAATACTATAGGGCTACCCAGACGTCAGCAAGAACAGTTGCAGCAACAATGGCTCGAACCCGACCCTGTGTGCTTGGCAAACGAGCACCTGCCTCGGACTCATTTAGATAACCTGATTGTCAACACATTATGACACACAGTAGCAACATTAAACTCAGTGCGTCAAAACTATGAACTACTTTTTAAGTTTGATTAACTTTTCCTTCAGTGAAACTTTATGTTAACAGAGAAAATTCTCCACGTTTAACACACTATCTCGGTTCTTTTGTGTGCATTTTAAGTGCTCGATTTGCTATATTCCTCATAATCACCGGGGTAATCGTTCTATCGCCGCCAGCTATCCGCCTTTATTGTGTACTTAAAGAGACATTCGTTTTTCAGAACTTTGGCTGCTTCGCACAAATCTAATGGAGTAACTATTATCGGTCTGCTTCCGAATGGCCAATAGTGCGTTTGGACCAATGCTGGGCTCAAACGGCACGCATTCCCTCGCGCAAACTTCATGCATGCCCCACCATTCGATCCGCCCCGACGAGCAGGCTTCGGGCCTCAAGGCGATATATGCCAGTTGTCGAGCTTTATACCCGGATCAGCCAACACCACTGCAGGTGACGGCCCTGCGCAAGTATTGGATGGGCGGACCGGATCCTTTGGATTTCATCAACATGTATGCGAACCCGGGCTCCGTGGAGTTTAAAAGTCCGGCTCATTGGCATTACGTTACAAATGGTTTATCGGATTTGTACGGAGACGCTCGATTGCACAAGTGAGATACATTCTTTTTCGTTTTCTCAAATGGATCATTATGCAGATCTAATCAGTTTGAATGATAGTCATTAATGCCGCTGTGAGCAATTCGTACCGTAACAGATTTCAGTCTTTGTTTACAAGTGCTTGTGGTGGACCATTAAATCAGATCCAAACTGCAAAACAAAATGTTAATACAATGCTAGTCATTTGTTGACCCTTACCGCTACCAAAACGCTGTTGAGGTGATGAAAAGGTTCCTTCTAGTGGACGACGTGGGTCCATATTGTCTTGTAGCCAGCTGCCGTCTCGGTTTCGTTAGGAACATGCAGATTAGCTAGTGCTTAAATTTCAACAGCTTCATGGCGACGAGTTATTTAAGTGGTCTGATGCGAACGGCACTGGAACCGAATAAAAACATTTTTTTCCGCAAACATACTGAAGGTCGAACTGTTGTCCTTCTCGATCCGTTATGGAGTTCAGTAGCCCAGTTCAGTAGGACCCGGTAAGCTGGGCGTCCTCATAAAGGAAGATGATACAAGTTTACTAATACCGAACCCTATTCAGATAAGCGAGTTTTTGGTGCTGTTTGGTTGATTTATTTACAGAACTGTTCGCGTCTCCAGTCAAGTAGTCAGTTTCTCTACTCAACAAATCACGCTCCATCTATCTGTATCATTGTGGATAAGGGGCGTTGTGTGTTGGCATAAGTGAGCGCCAGGCGTAAACAATGAGTAACCAGTACTTACCGAGCTGGTTCAAACGCCACTTTGCGCAATCAGTCGATGAACCCCCAGTTACCTCCACCCGGTTCTACACATAATTTGCGATAGTCGTAACACATGACGCCTACTGTTGGCGCATCAGCAATTTGGTAAGATCATTCACAGGACGATCAATCCGCGCATTCGATGTATTGAGACGATTGCTGTAGGATGGCAGACCTTTCTTGTACATTAGGAAGGAACTATTCGTCACATTCACATTGTTCTGATATTGGTAAGAGCAGTGCGCTAACAGACTATTGATCTTTTACTATCATCAAGACGGAACTGATAAGTGCATTGCAAGAGGCAAACATTTCATTTTTTTCTCATTAGTTGAATACAGAAAACATTTAGTCATATAGGGTTAAGGTACGGCGACAAAACAATGATACTAACGAGAGTCTCATTGGTGTATACCAGGTTGATGTAAACGGTTTCAGTATCACCACAACGAAGTTGATTGCGTCCGCTCCAACGGCTAACAAAGCTTTGAGGAATGACAACATCTTGACTGGCGGACATTGCGTACTCGGACCACAAACGAAAAGATGGGGTCAGTCACATGAAGGATTTCGATTCAAGATGACAGATGTCTGTTCGCCTATCGAGATGCCGACCAGCTTTGCGTCATCACCTGCACTAGCCACTCATGAAAATGTTCTGCCCTTCTCTGTCGCCAGTTTCCGGTACGTTCTGCCAGTATATGCATCAATGCGGGCTGTTGTGTCACTGGTCGCTATCACTTCAAACGAATATCCCGACCAAATAATCTAAATCCTAACCAGTTGTGCACCACCAGCGAATTACGATACAACAAGGCAAGACAGAACGTGAAATAAAAACAGCAGCCTACCTATAACGCATGTATTCACCCGAAATTCCGGTCTGATAAGATCAGCAAAAATAGCGCGCTGTTTATATAAAATTGTGACTTTACGCACCATGTTTAGGCGGGAACAATTATTCTACTGAACTCAAAGTGCGTATCCCATTAATGGCATGAGCTGCACCAAATCCGACTTGAGATTCGTGTTTTTAAAGCTTACTTCGTAAGGAGGAAAACAAACAAAAACAAAAAGTAGTTACTTTTAACGCAAAAGTCAATAAGTTTGAAGACAATCTCCCAGATGAATGCAATAAACAGTCACGTCGAGAAATACTTCCAACCGATGGTGTGCATGGTCGCAAACTCCCCAGCCTAGTAGATCGTATCTATCAACCTTGCTCAGTCCAACGGTTAAGACTTTCATGGCACGAGACTAAAGCATCGACCGGTCGTCTTGCAGTTTTCTCCAACCATTAGCAGCCACGACAAACAATACATGATACGGCAGACATTTCGTCAGCACGACCCAACCAGCGAAGATTGAGCATTCCAATTACTTCGGTTATTGGTACCGAACTTGCATATTTCCCAAATACGCACCGACAGATTTTCGCGTTGCTAACAATGTCAGCCCAATTGACACAGAATAACTGGCGAATACAATGGTGACCGAATATCGAGAGTCTATACGCCTATTACGTACAAACGTGCTAAGTCACCGACTCACAGAGCAAAAGTGAGTGCACACGTGCGCTGTAAACTCTGCCGTTAACGGTCAAATCGACATCTTTGCGACACCACAAACGACGCAAGTTGGCGAATGCATCACGTGCCTTCGCTATACTCGTGGACACCTCGTCAGCAATATTACACGTTGACTAGATGAACTATCCAGGTAGGTGAGGCGATCGACAGTCCCCAGCGAAATGCCTGCAATAGAAAGCAGCCTTTTATGTTCAAAATTACCACGATGCTCCAGTATCTGTCAGAAAATGAGGATGCGACCGACACACCCGCGATCAGGCCAGATACCTACCTGTTCTTCTCTTACCTGGTTCGCTTTGTTTCAAGGTCACCGCATTATGGCACCTGTGAGCAGATTGGATGTGATGAAGACAAACTTAATACTTCTGTGGTTGTCACATGATCTACTGGCATTTTTGTTGAAGTAACTTTGTTGAGTAACTGCCGACAAGCACCGATCATGGGGTACCTCTTCAGCCTTCCATATAACACGTAGGAATATGGTCAGTTCAGAAAACCTCAGGCCACATTTTTGAGAACTGCAGAAGAAAGAAGGTCCGGACGTGAGGCCTTATTATGTTCCAATATTTTAAGCCCTAGGACCACTTCGGTTTTTCGTTGTAGAATCGTCGGGAATGTTGTAACTAACCACAAA
>LOND01000607.1:100990-112897 GCA_014220965.1 Paragonimus kellicotti | reverse complement strand
CGGTCTGTGAAATGAGATTCGAACCTTCGTCTACACGCATGTGTGCCAAGGTTGTCACTTGTGACAACGCGTTTTTGGCTGCAGGTAATGCAGCCTCAGCCGGAGACGGCGAGACAAAATGCCCGGAATTATCCTTTAACAAATCTGTAAGAGGTTTCAACAACTCCGAAAAGTGCGGGGTAAAACGGCAGTAGTTATATACGATGCCTAGAAACCGACGCAGGCTTCTCTGGGATTGCGTCGGTGGATAATCTTTAAGGGCAGCGATTTTCTCTGGTAAGGGTTCAATACCGTCACGAGTGATTCGGTGGCCCAAAAATTCCACGGAGTCTACTCCAAAGACGCACTTCATCGGATATAGGATTACGCCATACTGATCAAAACGTTGGAAAACTGCACGGAGATGTGACACGTGCTGATGTTCGTCCTTGCTCGCAACGAGAATGTCGTCAACACAGACGAACACAATGTGTAGCCCATGGAGTTCTTGGTCTATGAACCTTTGAAAAGTCTGAGCTGCATTTCGCAACCCAAATGGCATGCGGACGAAATCATATAGTTCAAATGGGGTTAGTGACTGCCGTATTCGCCACGTCTTCCGCGTCCACGGGGATCTGGTGATATGCCCGAACCAAATCAAGCTTTGAGAGAAGTATCATACCATGCTGACCGGTGGAAAAATCGTGGGTGTGAGGAATTGTGTATCTGTCAGCAACCGTGACATTGTTTAAAGCGCGATAATCACCACACCGACGCCAGTAGCCGGGTGAGGTTTTAGGTACCATATGCAAGTGTGAGACCCAGGAACCACTAGAGGGCTGAACGATACCGAATCGCAGAATGTTCGGGCATATCACCAGATCCCCGTGGCCCCGGAAGACGTGGCGAAGACGGCAATCACTACCCCATTTGGACTATATGAATTTGTCCGCATGCCATTTGGGTTGCGAAATGCAGCTCAGACCTTTCAAAGGTTCATGGACCAAGTCCTCCGTGGTCTACACTTTGTGTATTGACGACATTCTCGTTGCGAGCAAGGACGAACATCAGCACATGTCACATCTCCGTGCAGTTTTCGAACGTTTTGATCAGTATGGCGTAACCCTAAATCCGATGAAGTGCGTCTTTGGAGTAGACTCCATAGATTTTTTGGGCCACCGAATCACTCGTGACGGTATTGAACCCTTACCAGAGAAAATCGCTGCCCTTAAAGATTATCCACCACCACAATCCCAGAGAAGCCTGCGCCGGTTTCTAGGCATTGTAAATTACTACTGCCGTTTTATCCCGCACTGTTCGGAGTTGTTGAAACCCCTTACAGATTTGTTAAAGGATAATCCCAAGCATTTTATCTTACCGTCTCCGGCTAAGGCTGCATTTCTCGCAGCCAAAGACGCGTTATCACAAGTGACAACCCTGGCACACATGCGTGTAGACGAAGGTTCGGATCTCATTTTACAGACCGATGCATCCCAGTCAGCTGTCGGCGCTGTTCTGCAGCAGATCGTGAATGGTCAAGTCCAGCCGTTATCATTTTTCTCCCGCAAGCTTCAACAAGCTCAAACGCGCTATAGTACCTTCGGTCGCGAGTTGCTGGCTATCTTTCTCGCCATTAAACACTTTCGTCACGTGTTGGAAGGCAGGCGTTTTGCTGTCCTAACAGATCACAAACCACTTATTTATTCCTTTCAACGCCAAGCCCGACCGTCACACCACGTCAAAGTCCAGTCTCGTTGTGACGGCGGATGACATTGTAGCAAAAGTCGCTCAATAAAGCACTATCTGTATTGTCCAACTCACATGTTCTCGTGTCATGCGCGCGCTCGCATTTATGAGTCGGGATTCCAGTTCACAACGCGGCGGCAGTTTCCATTTAAGCGTCGTGTGCACTTTTGCCTGGTTTTGTGCGTGTGGCTGACACCTTCTGTCAGATTTTTTGCTTGCCATCTCTCGTCTGTTGACCCGGCTTCGTTGATTGATTGTTCATCCGATCGCCCGTGTTGTTCGCAATATACCTGCTTGTAGGCTTTGACTATATCTCTCCACCGCGTAGAGATATTCCACCAAGTGTTGATATAATCGCATCTACGATTTGGTCATCCTTTACAAAATGAGAGGCAGAGACTATCGAGGAAGTATGATCAAAGCAATGATGAGTAATCCTGCGGGTCGTAAGTAATATGCGAGGTAAGTGCAGTCAATAGCAGACTTTAAGTTCCTTGATATTGTGGTCTCCTGTAAGAGAGATTGTTAAAGATCTACTTCTTCTCCACTGGTTATGATTATGGTGCATCTGTTCGCTCATTGCAACGGGTTTTAACAAGTTTGACCTGATACCTGTTCACAAGCAGAACGTCCTTCAGGAGTTCCTCTTCAAACTGTACGTGGTCGGTTGTTCATAAATTCCTTGCTGTATGGAAAAGCGTTCTCACTAACCAACGTGGGCTCAAAGGAAAAGAATTGTAACTATTACCCACTCCATACGGCTTTCTGATAAACGGACTGATTGTGTGCACCATCTCAGCGCCTAGGAATTGGAATATCTGAAACAGACAGTGAGTCGTCTGACGCTTCTTCATGAGTGACAGAGAGATTTCCGTAAGTGACAATACATTGGTGTCAAAGAGTTATAAGATGATTACGACCGGATTACGTTGAATTCTCCCCGACATATTTTTTATGAAGCAGAGATCAATACAGTCAAATAGTCCATCTTCGACCATAACGGGAAAAATCCCAATCAGTATGAAGCCTAGTGGGTTTCCCATCGCTATATCGTCAATTTCTTCATGAACAGGTCGATCGAATTCGAACAGAGTATTTTCAGTATACGTAAGAGTCAAGTTTTTAGGTTAGTCAACGGAAATTCATGAAGAAATATTACAGAACAAAACAAAGTTGCATAAGAACCCAAACTGTCTTTTGTGAGGGAATATTTTAAATCATGATTCAACGCTGTTTGAGTACAGCTTTTGTGAGGAACCCATCATACGTGAAACCCATGTAACTGAATGGTTTGCATAATCGGTTGACCAGAATAAACGAAATGCTTGCATTCCACAGCGTATGTTTTCATACCGTTTTTACAAATCGAATGACGGAGAAAGTTTATCGTTACTTTGCTTTGTGATTTAGATTTGATCGTATCTGGTTAATAATCTGCATAAACACTCACAAGGTGAAGGCGAAGTCAATTGTGTCATAAAACATGCAACATACCGCTACGAACATCACTGTCTAAATTTACTGCAGAAGAGGAATGCTTTATGTTTCTAACTAGTTTGATAATTATTGCCTGAGTATTGTTATCACCATCGCTTGTGGTTATTATTGCTTTCTGTCGAAAGTCAGTTCGCTATTGCACATCAGCACTGAGATAATATGCTCTTTTCTGATGAAAAGATGGTTTGACGATTGTTGAGTTATAAATAGTAGTTTCCATCCGAGGTTACCACTTGAACGTTCCTCGTTCAGTCTACACTTTTGCCGCCCCACAGAAATCACGGAAAAGTATGTCCTGCATGACACACTCCATCCTATGCTGTAGAAACTGTCTGAAAACCATTCTGAAACGAAAGCGAAACACTTTCAATAAGTATGACTTCTGATCGTCATTCGCATCTCGTTAGGAGTCGATCTAAGGTACGATCGTAATCGTTGTTATTCGCAGTTATTTTCTCTTCAAAGCAAAATGCTCTTTGCACTCCGGCAGATGAATAATTAATAATATTGTATTTACACTACCACCAACTGTTTATCCAGTTTTCGATTCTCTGTATTCTTGATGTGTGATTTAAAGAAACGAAACAGAATTTGTTCAGCTCAAACTCAAAAAAATATAGCACGAACGACTGTAGACGACATCAGAAGTCAGCTAAATATCAATTGTTCACGTGCACCCGTTCACAAAATCGTGAAGAACAACCTTTTTCTAGCTATTGCAAAATTCATAGGAATTCCGAAATTGTATACTCAGACGAGGTACCCAACATGGTCAAGGACAGATGACTGAAAGTAGCCGATCTTCATGGATGAAAGAGTAAAGGAGCTTGTTGGACTTGAATTATAAGTTCACAACTGACAGTTTGTGAAAGAACACAATCTTGCACGGCTGGCCCCCATTTTATGTTAGCCATTGATGATCTGCATTGTTCTTAATTCAAGTTAACCGTTCTGGAAACAGTGTGCACTTTCTTGTGTTCCCATGCTTTCACATGATTTACTGCTATCCATGGGCTTAGCGCCTATCGGACACTGGGCGTTCCAACAAGGTTGCTGTTCGTTACATACCGCTAAACTGACCGTGGAACATTCATCCAACGAATTAGCCGTCGCACAATCTGGATCAAAACCCAGTCCAGAACTCGTTCCGGATTTCTAGGCTAGACAGGTATACGAAACTGGACGTACTTATGCATCGAAATTGGAGCTAATTGTTGCTGTCCAAATAACCTCGGATAATGAGCTGTCACCATAATCATCACAATCATATAGAGCAATACCTTAGTGGCTCTCAGTGGGGCTTAGCTACTGTACAACGATGAAGACGAAAACAAACATTGGCTAGGAAGGAAAAAAAGCAGGAACGGACGTAACTACTAAAAATAGCTAACGTCTATACGTAAACATTCAACATCAAGGTGCCTACACCTTGCAAACAAACAACCGAGCTGTAAGTGAAAGTAAGGCGTCATCAGCAAGACAGCTTCCTTACGGCTTTCACTGCCCGCGTCATTAAGTGCACTCACTTCACAGACAACTCGGCCAAACAACGACAGCATTCACGCCACTGAGCTCGATTAGCCGCCATCTCACCTAACGTCTCAAGCCACCGACTCTGTCCCCAGCCCGGGAGACGAACCCGACCTACAGTGGCCAACCCCTTCGTGAACGATTTCATTTGTCTACGCCAGGTCATCATCTGTCCACCTCGCACCTTGCGCCAGTCAGCCGCAGCGTCGGCAAACAGTGCTCGGTGTGGCAAACGACTAGCTGGCATCCTTAGTACATGACCCAACCATCTAAGTCTGTGCAAATGTAGCGACTGAACAAGAGAACTCGTTTGACAATCAGTGCCAAACACCCGCTTCCTAACCTCCTCGTTGCTTACTCGCTGGTGCCACCCGATACGAGCGATTGAACGCAGACATCGGTGGTCAAATACCTGGAGACGGTTCACGTCCTCTACCTCTGAGCGGCCAGGTTTCACTGCCATAAAGTACTAAAGCGCTCCCTGACTTCTGGTATATGCGACCCGTAAACTCCAGAGAGACTGTTCTCTGTCAGTAGAGATGTCCCGGATTGGCGAATACCACCTTAGTCTCAGAGGTACGCGCTTCTATCTCATTCCGTACATCTCCGCCCACTCGATGATGTAACTTCCCAAGTACACTGACCGGTCAACAACCTCCACAACGCTAAATCTGCGTAAATAGTCACAGCAGCCTTGGAGAATCATTTTATAGGGTATTGTACATATTTTCATATTTCGCTTTATTTTTATATATAGTCTACAGCACTTGTTCTTGTACAAAGTGAACACCACTTGTTTGAATTGATTCTACTTAGCAATACACTTTTGGTGCGCGCGTCTCGTCTCCTTGGTGCTCCTGTTCCGCGTAGATCGGGATTGCCTATAGTGAGCTATTCAGCGACTGCATTTCGAACTGATCTATTCGAGTTTATACCTTTGTATTGGCTAGTCCCCTACAAATTGGTGAGCCCGTGTATTGACTTTCATTACACGTTTTGCCAAAGTTTTGTTCATTCTGCAGTCTTCCTCCTATAGTTCTCCCCAAAATCTTGGTATCTTTAATCTCGTATTTTCTCTCTCCCCATTACTATGCCTTCTGATATTGAACAGGAAACAACTGCCTCGGAGAACACTGTCATGATTAAACTTCCTGAGTTTGGCAGTAGAGACCCTAGATTGTGGTTCGCACAAATTGAAGTTATTTTCGACTTCCGGCGAATCCACTCACAGCGCACCATGTACAATTACGTCGTCTCGAACTTACCTGAGGCCGTGGCTGCGGAAGTTGCTGATATAATTTATGAGTCCAGCTGATAACCCGTACAATGTCATCAAATCAGCCATTATTAACCGGATGGCAGCTTCTGACGAAGACAACCTTCGCAAGCTCCTTGCTGGCGTCGAAATGGGAGATCGCACTCCTTCACAGTTGCTCCGACACATGACCCAGTTGTCGAACAAGCAGACTGTCAACGAACCAGTTGCGCGAGTCTGTCTCAGAACCTCCCTCGCGAGCCTCCGTCACACATTGGCTGTTTTGGAAAAGGACACACCGTTGACCAAACTGGCAGAGTTGGCGGACCAGGTGCATCACAATTACGCTCCTCAGCAAGTAGCTCAACTGCAGGCGTCTTGCAGCCGCGACACCCTCCAACAGGACGTCTCGAACCTGAGAGAGCAGTTCTCACAAATGTCCTTGCAGCTAGCCACTCTAACGAAACTGCTAGCAGACAAACGGTCACCAACACGCTCAAAGTCCCGCCCACGAAGTAGGTCGCGCACACGACACTTCGACAGGGGTGTGTGCTATTATCACCGTCGATTTGGTACACGTGCTCGTCGTTGCAACCAGCCCTGTTCCTTTCGGAAGGGTGAAAACCAGACGGGAAACGACCAAGCCAGTCAGTAATGGCGACGGCTGCCACTGGCCCGTACTTATGTCGCCTGTTTTATGTATTCGACCGCTCAACGTCCCTCAATTTCCTAATTGATACGGGCGCTGAGGTTAGTGTTATTCCACCCACTGGTGACAAGCATAACCTCAAACCAGTGTCGTATACCTTACAGGCCGCCAACCGCACGACCATACAGACCTACGGAGAGAAACTACTCACTCTCGACCTTGGTCTCCGTCGACAATTCCACTGGACCTTTACCGTTGCAGACGTACAGCACCCAATTATTGGAGTTGACTTTCTTACCTCCTTTGGACTCGTGGTGGATGTAAGGAGTCGGAAACTGTTGGACAGCACAACAACCTTGTGCGTACACGGAAAGGCCACATCGATTAATTCAATGGGGTTACGTTCGCCTTACCAGACAACAGTTTTGCAACTCTGCTTCGCCAGTTCCCACGCCTTATCAACCCATCAGGCTCACTGGCACCGATAAAACATGACGTTTTTCACCACATTACCACAAAAGGACCACCTACTGTCGCCCGCCCCCGTCGGTTACCACCAGAGAAGCTCAAAATCGCCAAAGCTGAATTCGAGAACCTTTTGCGACTCGGAATCATTCAGCCGTCCAGTAGCCCTTGGGCTTCACCCTTGCATATGTACCTACTAAAACCTCACCTGGCGGCTGGCGTCCGTGTGGTGATTATCGCGCTTTAAACAATGCCACCGTCCCTGACAGGTACCCAATTCCTCACATTCACGATTTTTCCATCGGTCTGCACGGTATGACCATTTTCTCAAAGCTTGATTTAGTTCGGGCATATCACCAGATCCCCGTGGCCCCGGAAGACGTGGCGAAGACGGCAATCACTACCCCATTTGGACTATATGAATTTGTCCGCATGCCATTTGGGTTGCGAAATGCAGCTCAGACCTTTCAAAGGTTCATGGACCAAGTCCTCCGTGGTCTACACTTTGTGTTTGACGACATTCTCGTTGCGAGCAAGGACGAACATCAGCACATGTCACATCTCCGTGCAGTTTTCGAACGTTTTGATCAGTATGGCGTAACCCTAAATCCGATGAAGTGTCTTTGGAGTAGACTCCATAGATTTTTTGGGCCACCGAATCACTCGTGACGGTATTGAACCCTTACCAGAGAAAATCGCTGCCCTTAAAGATTATCCACCACCACAATCCCAGAGAAGCCTGCGCCGGTTTCTAGGCATTGTAAATTACTACTGCCGTTTTATCCCGCACTGTTCGGAGTTGTTGAAACCCCTTACAGATTTGTTAAAGGATAATCCCAAGCATTTTATCTTACCGTCTCCGGCTAAGGCTGCATTTCTCGCAGCCAAAGACGCGTTATCACAAGTGACAACCCTGGCACACATGCGTGTAGACGAAGGTTCGGATCTCATTTTACAGACCGATGCATCCCAGTCAGCTGTCGGCGCTGTTCTGCAGCAGATCGTGAATGGTCAAGTCCAGCCGTTATCATTTTTCTCCCGCAAGCTTCAACAAGCTCAAACGCGCTATAGTACCTTCGGTCGCGAGTTGCTGGCTATCTTTCTCGCCATTAAACACTTTCGTCACGTGTTGGAAGGCAGGCGTTTTGCTGTCCTAACAGATCACAAACCACTTATTTATTCTTTCAACGCCAAGCCCGACCGTTATTCTCCAAGGGAAATTCGACAGTTGGACTACATTTCCCAGTTCACAACGGACATACGATATATCGCGGGAGATAAAAACACTGTCGCCGATGCCTTGTCCAGAGTTACTTTAAGTGGTTTACACCGAACTGACACTGTTAATTTGAAGGAATTAGCCCGAGCACAAAACAACGACCCGGAATTGCAGCAGTGTCGCACCTCTTCTTCGCTCAAACTTCGGGAGTTGCCTCTTGCCAACTGCGAAGGCACAATCATATGCGATACCACGACAGTCAGCCCTCGCCCATTTGTGCCAGTAAACTTCAGACGTTCTGTTTTTAACAGTCTTCACTGCATGTCTCATCCCAGCGTTCGTGCCACCGTCAAGCTGATTTCAGATAGATTTGTATGGCCGAACATGCATAGGGACATACAAGAATGGGCGAGAACTTGCCTTGTCGAACGCCGACAAAACTAATTTTGACGCTACCTCTGACGTACGCCACTTCCGGTTCTGAAACTGTCGAGCAGTTCACCGTGAATCCTAACCTGAGGTTTGTTCACCCACTTGATCGATGCACTCCTGCGTTTAAGCGACTCTAAAAGTGTAGATCGATCCACCGAATCGAACGCACCTTTATAGTCGAGAAATACGGCGATTGTTGGCCGGCGGTACACATGACGCTGCTCCAGAATTTGACGAAGGGTAAAAATGTGATCATACATCCTCGCCCAGGACGAAACCCTGCCTGTTCTTCCCTAATGTTTGCCTCCCTGAGCTGCAGTGAGTCGACGAAGTATAATGGATACCAGAACCCTAGTAATGACTGGGACCAAACTGATTTCTCTATGGTTTTCGCGAGAGTCCCGGACTCCTTTCTTGAATATGGGAACTATTATCGAGTGACCCCAGCACGGAGGGATGGTCTCCGTCGTCCACACAAGTTGAAACAACTGAGTCAATGCCTCTACTAACGCCTCTCCACCTTCTTTGAAAAGTGCCGGCACGAGATCATCTGGGCCAGCAGCCCTATTACGATTGAGAGCCGAAAGGCAATTGCGAACCTCAGTCTCAGTGGGTGCTACATCACAAGTTTGTGACGGCAACACAGTAGAAGCAGGAGGCCAGCTAAATTGACTCGAATTGTTAGGCCCAGCGCCCTTTTTCCTGGACTTATTATAGATTAGTATGCCATCTGCTTCGCTGATAGCTTCATTGACAGACGGTCGCCTTGGACCAATAGCACGGATAGTCTTGAAGTAGTCTGTCGGTGTTCACTGAAACACAGTCTGATTCCATTTCCGTAACTTTCTCCATTAACCCAACCTCACGACTTGCGAACACGCTAAGCTTCTGGCTTCCAACAACTGTAGGGATTTCTCCGAGATCCAACGTTTGTTCAAACCGCGAACTGCCATGCGGTATACCACAGTAACTGCTTCATGAATGGCCTGTGAGAAATGGGCCCGGCAGTAATCAGGATCTTCAGGGAGAGAACTATTAAGCCTGATTTTCAGGCTAATTTTGTTACTTATTCTTTACCGACAGTAATAGCCAATTTCTCAACAGCTAATCGTTGCTGTCGGTGGGGTCGTTGCCCAGCAAAAGTAAGAACAAAACGACAACGTACCAACGCATGATCTGAATCCAATATATGTTTTCCAATAAGAACGACAGTCCTAGGTGAAGTCCCGTCAACTATAACTAACGGCTGTCTGAGACCAAGACTGATTCGGAGAAAGAGGGCGCCATGTACAACGATGATGCACGTGATGTTTAAAACTAGTGCTGGCGAAAAATAGTCTGTACTCGGCGCACAGTTGCAACAGTCGCCCGTCATTATCCGAGCGATGTGATGCTATCCCAAACCTACCACCTAAACGAGATTCGGCTTCACCAAGGCGACCGACCTGGGCATTCATATCTCCGGCCAAAACGACTATATCAGAACCATGTGTCGACCGAAGGAGAGCGGCCAGATCCGAGTAAAATGCGTCCTTGACGCCGACGTCACTACAGTCAGTAGGAGCATAAGCAGACACAATGGCGTCGAAATGGGAGATCGCACTCCTTCACAGTTGCTCCGACACATGACCCAGTTGTCGAACAAGCAGACTGTCAACGAACCAGTGTTGCGCGAGTTGTGGCTTCAGAACCTCCCTCGCGAGCTCCGTCACACATTGGCTGTTTTGGAAAAGGACACACCGTTGACCAAACTGGCAGAGTTGGCGGACCAGGTGCATCACAATTACGCTCCTCAGCAAGTAGCTCAACTGCAGGCGTCTTGCAGCCGCGACACCCTCCAACAGGACGTCTCAAACCTGAGAGAGCAGTTCTCACAAATGTCCTTGCAGCTAGCCACTCTAACGAAACTGCTAGCAGACAAACGGTCACCAACACGCTCAAAGTCCCGCCCACGAAGTAGGTCGCGCACACGACACTTCGACAGGGGTGTGTGCTATTATCACCGTCGATTTGGTACACGTGCTCGTCGTTGCAACCAGCCCTGTTCCTTTCGGAAGGGTGAAAACCAGACGGGAAACGACCAAGCCAGTCAGTAATGGCGACGGCTGCCACTGGCCCGTACTTATGTCGCCTGTTTTATGTATTCGACCGCTCAACGTCCCTCAATTTCCTAATTGATACGGGCGCTGAGGTTAGTGTTATTCCACCCACTGGTGACAAGCATAACCTCAAACCAGTGTCGTATACCTTACAGGCCGCCTAACCGCACGACCATACAGACCTACGGAGAGAAACTACTCACTCTCGACCTTGGTCTCCGTCGGCAATTCCACTGGACCTTTACCGTTGCAGACGTACAGCACCCAATTATTGGCGTTGACTTTCTTACCTCCTTTGGACTCGTGGTGGATGTAAGGAGTCGGAAACTGTTGGACAGCACAACAGCTTGTGCGTACACGGAAAGGCCACATCGATTAATTCAATGGGGTTACGTTCGGCCTTACCAGACAACAGTTTTGCAACTCTGCTTCGCCAGTTCCCACGCCTTATCAACCCAAGGCTTGCTCACTTGTATCAACGCGTCTTTGGCTGCGAGGAATGCAGCCTTAGCCGGAGCCGTTAAAATAAAATGCTTGGGATTATCCTTTAACAAATCTGTAAGGGGTTTCAACAACTCCGAACAGTGCGGGATAAAACGGCAGTAGTAATTTACAATGCCTAGAAACCGGCGCAGGCTTCTCTGGGATTGTGGTGGTGGATAATCTTTAAGGGCAGCGATTTTCTCTGGTAAAGGGTTCAATACCGTCACGAGTGATTCGGTGGCCCAAAAAATCTATGGAGTCTACTCCAAAGACACACTTCATCGGATTTAGGGTTACGCCATACTGATCAAAACGTTCGAAAACTGCACGGAGATGTGACATGTGCTGATGTTTGTCCTTGCTCGCGACGAGAATGTCGTCAATATAGACAAACAAAGTGCAGACCACGGAGGACTTGGTCCATGAACCTTTGAAAGGTCTGAGCTGCATTTCGTAACCCAAATGGCATGCGGACAAATTCATATAGTCCAAATGGGGTAGTGATTGCCGTCTTCGCCACATCTTCCGGGGCCACGGGGATTGGTGATATGCC
>LOND01000607.1:64333-100890 GCA_014220965.1 Paragonimus kellicotti | reverse complement strand
TCAGATCCGAGTAAAAAGGCGTTCTTTAAACTGGCGTCACTAGATTCAGTTGGAGCATAAACAGACACAACAAGAAGATTCCTGACAGTTTTGCATCTAGAACTGGCTTCCGCAGAGCCTACCAACGAGACGACACAAAGTGTGTTGTCGACAGGAATGCAATGTACCAATGCGGTTGCAGACGTCATGTTGAGGACTATGGCTACTCCAGCCTTACCGGTAGCGACGGTCGTGGAGTCACTCGAAGTGTACAACCAGTATTGGGTAGACAATGAGGGTGTTGTTAGTTCCATACGTTGACTACTTTCCTGGGTTCTAGTTTCCGAGATACAGCAGACGTCGACATTCAACGAGTCTAGCATTCGTGCGAGAGTGGCTTGTTGACCTATTTATTTTATTGTGTGAACGTTAAAATAATGTGTAATGATTCACATGCGTTGCGTAGCAGATAAGGTGACTCGGTTTATACTGCGTGAATGGAAGTACTGGTGTTGTGATTATTCATGGTTGTATGTGGGCTGAGATACTGCCAGGACGCCCAGACCTAGACAGGAGAACGATTAGGGTTCTCAACCAAAGCCTTTGGCTCGAAAGCCTGTACCGCAAGTCCGCGACTGTTTAGCAGTGCACTAAAAACAGTACTTTTCCAGTGAAACATGCCAACCTTCTTCCAGCCTGCAACCCGGAGTGGCAAGAAACTATAGTTTGTCACATCCTCACCTATTGGTCTGCCTGGTATGAGTGACTCTGTCAGTGTGGTGATCACACCGTCCAGTTTAGCCCAATAGGTCATCGAGATGCGCAAGTCGTCACACGGCGCCATGTTCCAGCCTCTTCGCGACAAGGGGAACTGTATACGCAGATGATGCTTAAAAGAATTGAAGGCTGTCTTCTATATTGGAATGCCCTATCGCTCATTATATTTACGTTACCTGTGTAATTTCGACATGCGCCAATTTCGATGTATTACACCGATTTACAATTTATCTCAACTGTTGGTAAGCAGTGTTTCCCTCAACTCACTCATGTTCCGTGGTTAGGTAAGCGCAATACTCAGTCGTTTTACTGTGTAAATAAGTGAGATTTATGGGAAATTTGTTTTCCTCAATATAAATACAATTGAGAATAGCAGGAAATTGAACAGCTGTGTAGTATTTGATTAACTTAATACACTACTCTGAACAGTTAAGGGTTTATATGCTAGATACACGCACAGTCTTCTGTTTCCTTGCATCCAGTTTTACTGTCTATCTGTTAATGATTCTACACAAACTCATTTTGCTCATTCTTCAGTCAACAACAAATCTTAATACTCTCTGTAATTGCCCACTTCATTGTCGTTGGATTTAATTGTCATCTACTTGTAGTCAATATATTCCTCAGAATGTGAATCCAAAGACTTATCATAGAGCGAATTTCGCAGCGTTAAAGACACAGCCCATCAAGTTTGGGTAGTCTGACTTCATAAAAACACAGCCTTGATCAACGCTGTCTGTTTCTGTTAACAACTAGGTCTCAGTAGAGTGTTCCCGATCTAGTAAAAAACCGAGATACGTAAAAAAAAACAGTAAGACGTTCAGTCAGTATGAAATGGACAGGCTAAAATGTAGAGAGAACTCAGTTAGCATCTGTCGATGCATGAACACATTACCCAACTGTGGTCACGGTCGAATCGGTCAAAAGTTTTATAACTATTTGACCTACACATTCGTGGGAGACGGCCTACTCACCCACAGGTCACTAAATGTGCATATCTGATGGGACCTCCTTTTGCTATGTTTCATTGTTCGTTGCCGCTATGAGTGTTAGCCAGTAGCTTTATTCAGGTTTCTTTTTATTCATCTCTGTTCACTTTTTCTTTACGTTTATAAACCGTCCGACAATTTTCCCCGATCAACGCAAAGACAAGACTATACATACGAGGATGTTTCTCTCTGCAGCACTCACCTATAAACTTTGTATGATTTCAGTCCGTTGAACTAATTGTCCTTCATCTATTAATAGGCAGTGTTGCAGATTTGGCAGTTTAAAAAGGACTCAGTTATGAAAACTCAGGACTTCTGATGAATTCGAAGGATTGCCAGGAACACTGTGTCTGTACGTGGCAAGCTGTCTATTAGCCAATCTACGAAGCCATCTCGAAAGTTCAAAACTATTAAATTTGGACTTTGTTGCTCACTCGTCGCACTGTGTTTTATATAATCTAACAGATGATTTGCTCTGGCAAGACCGCTTCAGTAACTTTACCGTTCCCCTTTTTATAAGAGAAATAGTGTTATCGTGCTGTACTCAGGCGAACAGTTTGCCAATGTTCAGTTGAATGTGGAAATGTAAAAATAATTCGAACATCCCCTTACTGGTCTCCGGTGTTTTGTCTGTCATCACGTGTCATCGACTTACTTATTTTTTTTAAGTTTTGAGGCTCATGTTTTTGACCATTGAGGATCTATCGTCCTTCGATCGTCCTAGATTTTTATTAGATGTGTGTTTTTCTTCTCATTCCAGCCAAAATACCACTGCGGAGGACCCTAGCGGATTCGGGTTTGAGTTGACCCTACGCATTCGTCGTGATGCCACTGAGACTAGTCCACCCACTTGGCCCGCACATCTTTTGCAGAGTATTGCTCGTTATGTTTTTCATTCACAAGCACAGCTCATGGTTGGCGATCATATTCCATGGCCTACTGCCTTGGACAAGCAACCCTTGTTGAATACATCATCGGAAGAGAGAGACAATCGACGTGCGCACACATCTGAAATTCATGCCCAGTCAATCGCGGTGGCAGCGGCAGCAACTGCGGCATCCATGCTCGCCGCAGACGGTCGCAAAGATGGGGACCCTCAATCGGCCTTACTAACAAATCCGTCGACTTACGCTTCCATGGTTGCTGCGGCGTGGGCGGCGGTCAATTCCACTGCTTCAACTAATTCAATTCATTCCATTGATAAATTTGAAGCTACTGATAAAAATTCACAATCCAGTTCACGGATCCATCATATGTTAGTCGTTGAGGATCCACAATTGAAGAAAATCTCTACCCCTTACGGCTATGTTCAATTTCTTCAGGTTCGTAGAACATTTCCTTAAAAAATTGCCATTCACACTGTGCTCGGCCACCCTTTTGTCAGTTCAACGGTTGTACAGTTTCATGAAATTCGTCTGTACACGTGCGATTATAATAAAGCTCTATGATTATTTTCTCCACAGAAACCGCGAGTTTACGTCAGATTTCAGGTTGTTTCTGAGGCTCATCCGGGGTTACTGGTTGAGCAGATGAACAGAGATGCCCTTCTTAGATTTCCTCTGGACGAACAACCATTTTGATGCTCTATCTCGTTTCCACGTAATGCGTTCTCTCACGTTACGATAACTCTCCTTCATGCTTAGAACACGTAACAACTCCATCTTCCAGAGTTCGGACTGTCCCATTCATACAGTGTTATATCTGTTCTGTCAAATCTACCGTACACCCCTCTCGACGAACGTTTCGATCTCATTTCTCGGACTCGCTGAAATCGGTCTCTTTTCATGGTCACCGATCCATAAAATAAGCTGTAGTTGTATGCAATTTTGCACTGGTTTCTCTCGCCACAAACTCTTGCTATTTAGTCTTGTACTTCTGTTCTCCTTTTGGAAGAGAACCTGAGGCGGACACAGCACAACGTATATGTATAGTTCGGACGTTGCCAAGTAAGTGTACGGGCTGCCAGTTATTCATAAGTAACTTACCGCCCTATCAATTGCATTGTTGTGAGTTCGGTCCTCGGCTTCGGTGACTGTTCTCGCCTAATTTAGGACAGCCTGATATTATCCAATGCCCTACATTTTTAGCATGACAACAACTGTTACCTTACAAAATCGAGTGAAATATATACATGGATCGACACAATATAGACCAAGTGGAGAAAAAAGGGATGAGCACGTTTGGGATTTCAAAATTTCAGGACGATTCTTTGTCCTATCGGCTTGCCTCTCCAACCATCGATGTTCTTATTCTCCATTCGAGAAGATATGTTAATTGAACAGAGATAACCGGTAATGCCAGTTTTATCTTGCCTCGATGCCAAGTGAATGCTTGGCATTCCCATTGTCTTTATCTGCCCACTCCACTTTCTACAATTGTGTCTCTGTTAATCAAGTGATGAACACTGGAAGAACATGCCCGAACCGGCAAATTTGGTCCGTCATATGGCAGCCCTTGTTCCAGTGGTGATTCAATCATATGCAATCAATTGTGCGCAAACTGTGCGTTCCACTGCACCACTCTTTGTTATCTCAACGACCCCATGGTACTGACCAAATTGCCTTCAGATCTGGTTAAAGCTGGCTGGATGTGTGTGTGTGTGTGTGAGTGACACATGTGGTTGAAGTGATACGTGTATTTTGAGTTCAAGTACATAGATTGCGGTATTCGCGATAGCATTTATTGATGTAAAAACTGTTTAATTTATTTTACAGCTCGTTGGTCTTTGCAATGAAGAGCTCCGTTTGGTTCAACGTTGGACAGGCACTCGTGTTATGGAATTGATGTGTCGTCTTCCAGAAACAGGCGGCGGACTTCTTGTGACAGACATGCGCAGAAAACAGAGCCTTTTTGAACTGGAACCGAACCTGGCAAATTTTGTCAATGACCAATTGCGAAGAGAGGGTTCCAATCTTTCCGGAGTGACTACGCAATATTTCGCATGGGCTCCGATTCCTTTAATTGCAGTCGGTGAATTGCTACCTGGAGAACTCGAAGCTCGCCGAATGCGTGAATTAAGTCGCCGTCGTGAATCATCTTTAATTTCCGCTTGCAATTCAGTGAACCTACCAGCCTGCACAAATTCTAGAAACGTTTGTTTGAAAAACGATGCATGCGTCAAAACAGATGAGACATGTTTACCCACGGACCTTAGCATGCCTCGCGTCAGCGATGCAAACAGTGTACGCTCTCCTAGTCCTGTCCACGTAGCAATGGACACAGACGAAACGGTGGTCTCAACAGTAACCAAAAAAGATACTGACGATGATGATTTCGTCGATGTTGTTGGAGATGATGCCGATCCACCACCTCTGGTACCCTCAACTGCGTCGTCGATTGGCATCGCTGAAATGGAAGATTGTGACAAAGAATGCAAACGAATTGAGCCTGGCTCACCCAAAACAGTACCCGACAAAACAAACACCACGAATCTGTTCGAGGCCACCAATTCTACTCAATCTATCAGTGCTCCAGGGAGAGTTTCTTCTTGGTGTTATCGCTTGAATTCTGGTAAATCGCTGTCATCTGACTTACCCAGTGAGTCGCGTTTAACCCGTGGTTACCTAGGCGAAAACGAAGTTCAAATTGGTACTGGGATCAATTTCCTGTTCATTAGGAGGAAATTCCAACCTTGGTGCCTCTATGTATATGTTACAAAACCCAATGTCTTATAGAGAAGTCTGTGCTAGACTCTGGTTTCATATAAAATCGACTGACGTCATTAAACTTCATGTTAAGAGTTTTTAACAATTTATTCGATACGTATATTATTCTTAATGACGATGATATTCTTCAATTCACTAAGATAATTTTTATCGTCGGCTCACTAACCTTCCTAACACCACATGACGCACGGACATTGTAGTACTGGCTAGAGACTTGAACACTCAAGTAGACAGATCACGCGCTGACGAGCGATACTTAGGTGACCCGCACTCTTACGGTACTCGTCGAACAGACAACGGTGAACGTTTGTTGCAGCTCTGTGCTGATAACGGTCTGTTTCTGGCAAGTACTAATTTTCGACGTTCTAGGCGTCAATGCGCCACCTGGTGACCTCCATCGCCGAGTCAATCGTGGACACAGATTGACCACATGGCCGTCAGCTATCGGTGGCGTGGCTGTTTCCAAGATTGCAAGTCAATCTGGAGCACCTGCGTGGATTCCGATCATGCACTGTTATGTGCCAAGTTCGCTTTGCGCTTTGGTGGAGGCCACTTCGCCGTCAACCACAAATTGACGTATCTAAACTAGCAGGGCCACAGGCGCTTTACGCTTACCAGTGTGCACTTGCCTCTAGTCTAGGTCCCCACCCACCAGACGACATTGAAGCACATTGGAGCACATATACGGTATGCAATGTATAAGTGCGGTACTGCCTCGTGTGGTACTACTGCTAATTCAGCTGCCAACCGCTGGGACCTCTATGCCATCACTGGAACTTCCCGACGCACGTTGGAATATTCCATCCAGCAATGTGTACCACGCCTTTCGTCTGAAACTCCGGAATCAACTATGAGAGGATCGCGATTTCTGGTGGACACAACGCATTACCGAGATTGAGCAGGCCGCTGCTACCGGGAACTCTCGGAAGCTTTTCCATCTCATCCAAGCAACTGGTAGCAGGAAGCCAGGTGTGAGCGAGGTAATCTGCGAAGCCAATGGTGAGCCTATTCATAACTTGCAACGACGTTTAAGACGCTGGGTTAAGCATTCTCAACAATAGTTTACCTGACTATCCGTGCTGTTGACTACGCATTCGGAACTCTGTCTGTGCTCATTGGTCTGTTGACGTTTCTCCGCCCTCGGAAACAGAAGTCTCACTCGAGATCAAGTTTCTGAAACGTCACAAGGCACCCGACCCAGACGAATTTCTTCTCACCCTTCTTGTAGATGAAAGTCCAGCCGTAGTCACAGAGCTGACAGCTCTGCTGCAAAAACTATGGATCTGTAAAAAATTTTCAAATAAACAAGGTTTGGTTAACATCGTCCCCATTTTCAAAAAGGGTTCACGCACTCCGTGTGTCAATCACAAAGAGAATAAGTCGATTCTTATTGCGTCAAAGTTGCTAGCAGCCATTGCACTTCGTAGACTAAACGGAACGCGTGAGTCGCAAGCTGGGTTTCGCCTTGGCCGTGACTGCATTGATCACATCTTCACACTTCGCCAGATGCTTGAACTCCGCCATTCATATAGAAGGCCAACAGTTGTCTTCTTGGACATCAGAGGGGCCTTCGATTCGGTTGACAGAGCTGCACTCTGGGACTGTCTATCGAGGAAGGGTGTGCCTGAGAAGTATGTGAACATCCTGATGCAATTTACTGTCAGATCTCGGGCAGGGTTAGGGCTTATGACATCGGAGTGGGATGCGATAAGGTTGTCTAACCTCCCTCTTTCTATTCAACTTTGCAGCAGACGACATCCTAGAGTTTGCCTTGACAAACTGCGAATATGGTGCGGATTTGCCCCCAGACACTGAGTTAGTACATACGAGTTATCTGAAATACAGGCGAAGCTCCTGTATATAAATTCATATAATTTCCTTACCTCTAGTAAGTTGACTGAAATGTACATCACGCAGGACTTGACTTACATCATCGAATCATGCATTTACCATACGCCGGGATGTTATATCTCATCTTGGCGCATGTGTAAATCCCATCATCATCACAACCATTAAGAAGGAGTAAAGTTAAACCCTTTTTCAGGAAAGGAGAGATAAAAAAAAGTATGGGTTTATCTTCCAAAAAAAGCTACGTCTATATTTCAAACATTCAACATCAAGGCGCCTACACCTTGCAAACAACCGAGCTGTAAGTGAAAGTAAGGCGTCATCAGCAAGACAGCTTCCTTACGGCTTTCACTGCCCCGCGTCATTAAGTGCACTCACTTCACAGACAACTCGGCCAAACAACAACATTCACGCCACTGAGCTCGATTAGCCGCCATCTCACCTAATGTCTCAAGCCACCGACTCTGTGAGTCGCGAGGGCCCCAGCCCGGGAGACGAACCCGACCTACAGTGGCCAACCCCTTCGTGAACGATTTCATTTGTCTACGCCAGGTCATCATCTGTCCACCTTGCGCCAGTCGGCCGCAGCGTCGGCAGAGTGTTCATGCTCGTGCACTGACAACATTTTACAAAATGGTTGAGAACTCGTTCCTTTTAGACATATGAACGAGAATGTATACAAACTTTTGTAATGGTTCTTGATCCCCACCTCAAACCGAGCGTACGAACCTTTGCAACGATTATACTTTCAACCCAAATTGACCGTACTGAGGTAGCGCTGAGATGACTTCCGAATAACTGTGTTGGGAAAAGGCACTTTTTCCCAAAAATTCGCCATATTTGCCGAGAAAAATGGATTTTCCATTTTTGGAGAATTTGAATGCCCGCCAGAATTCTCGAACGTCCGAGAAGCTACGCTCACCTCTGATTGGTCCGTTGGGTGGCCTAGGCGCAAGGTCACCCGAAACCTATAAATACAGACGCTGTAAATCGGTATTTTGCCTTCGGGCTGAGCAGCAAATAAAGCTCGTTTGAAGGCCGTCTTTTTTCTTACTTGTTGGGGATCTAAGTTGCGAGAGTTGGGTTCCGATATTTGCGCTCTGATTTTCGTGCAGTTTGCAATATCGTTGCGTTCGTTCGTGATAGAGATACTGCTCGTGGTCTTTGCGTTTGTTCTTTATCAGGGGGTCGTAACAAAATGAAGGGCATTCAGTAGGAAAACTGGCATTAAGCGTACAGTTGCGTCTTGGGCGCATTCTCTGTGGTGAGGGGAATTCCACTATTTATATCAACTTATTACATTATTATTCTTCACACCGCGTGCTCAAAAGAACGTGTTTCTACAAAACAACGTCCAAAGGCGTACCTCCTACATTACGACTTCGTGGTCCCTTCTTGGTACTCATGTACTAGACTAGCTTGCAGTTCTGATTCAAACCCAATCGACAATTTATGGAACACTCTTCCAGTAATCGTTGAATGGTATTAGAATTTTCAGCTCCATGGAGTAGTTGATGAATGTCTTGAGGCAGCAATATGACTTCAACTCGCCTTCATCCACCTGCGAGGATCGCCACCTACCCTTTTCCAGTGGTTGACTGCATGCCTAGGTGGTCTTTTGCTTTTGTCCGGGTGGCTTATGCGAATTCTGTTGTAACCTACTCAGAAATAAACGGGTGTCAACTTAATTTTCGACAGTGTTAGCTCAACACGAATAGTAACAACCCTGCGACCTATTGTAGCAAAATTACTTGTTATATGTTACTTGGCATCACAGTTTTGCTGTGGAATACGTGTGTACTTCTGTGTTTGTAGCAGTCCAGTTACGGAATTATAATTTCGCGCCCTGAAATTTGCACTGTTTCTCATCTCGCTGTACATCTTGAAATTCTCATGGTTCATCGAATTAAACATCGATTACATTCGATTACAGCTCTTGTGTCCAGACAGCCTTTTTCAATCGGAGCCTTCAACTTTTACCCGCCGTTTAGTGTTAGTATGTCTCAGTATTGCATACTCTCTCTACAACCGAGATTTCGTCTACGTTACCTCGGAGCAACCGTGTTGATCATCACATCATTGACCTCCCATCTAATGATTCCGTCATATTTTTTTTTCGAATAGTGTTCAAGCTGCCCGGTCGTCCCAAGAAGTGATTTAGGAATTGTACTGTTTACTTCATTCAATGACCGCAGGGCCTCTCATCCAAGTTGAAATTTTGAAGCTCATTAAACTTTTTGGTTGGTAGAGGATTTAGTGTAAAATTTGGTTGATATGCTTAAACACCACTCATATTTGGTTGAACTTTTCGCATCGAGAAAGTTTTTTAAGTCAGAACCTTTTGTGGACAAACACTTATTACAATCCACTGCTAGTTGCCGAGTTTTTTCTAACTTTCGCGTTCCGTTATTGTATTATTTGTCAGAGGTATGAGTAGTGGAATGTGTTGCTTATTGTGCAGTTATAGGTCAAACTTAGTTATTCTCTTTTTTTGTTTACATACCATAAAAATGCCTGTTTACACCTGATACACTGTGTCATCTTCGATCTACGTGAACCCAGTAATCGTTTGAGCTAAATGGGATTTGCATCAGTTGTCATAGATCTTGATATCGATGCCTTTCTGAACCAATCAAATCTAAATGGACAGTTAATTTGTCTGTTAGATACATTTTCTCCTGTATATATTTATCAAATGATTTGGAAACACGATTATATACGCAGTGGCTCACGAACATCAAGAAATTCTGGCTTTAAGTACTGATAATCCCAAGCAAGTTCGTGTTCTCAATTTACAACGCTGTCGATGCTATCTGATCACGTCTCTGCCAGGTCAAGGACTATGCGATTAGAACGGAGTTTGCCATTTTCCCACCAGTCCAATCCGTTTTACAGCGTCCAAACATTTCGGTTTAATTTTTTTCAGCTCACCCTGTGCACGGATAAGTGAAGCAGCTAATGTGTTTTCAAATTTAAACTGCAAGCAGACGTGACTAGGGCGACCCTAGAGTTTTTAAAAAAAATCTGACGGACGATGAATAAAGATAAAACTTAATCTGCGCCCACTTTCCCGGGTCTACAGGGGATGGAGGGCGGATGTTTAAGGTATATTCTGACGGTGTTGACCGCTACATGCAATATGGTGTTTAACTCACCGGATTGTCTGATGAAATATGGTAAACGGCTCGACTCTTCGTGTTGAGTTTAGCACTTGTTTGTCGAGCAATCGTAATTGTTTTTCGGAACATTGTATCATCCAAGATGTTTATTAATCGCAGGACTAAACAATCAAATTAGTATGAACGTTTCTTTGGGCTTTTAGAAATCTTTCGTTAAGAAGTATTAGGCTCAGACGTTGAATATGTTTGTTCCTGAATAAGCGCAGCCAAAGTAGAAAAAGCCACTTTGTTAATGAGGTTTTCTTTACTGTTTCGAATAACGATCGCTTGGTTCGAAAATATGTGTTACGTTCACCTGATGCGATGACTAAGACTTAGCTATGTGGCCTCGACCTCACTCGTAAATCAAGACTACGAAAGTAGATCATAATGAGTTGAAGGAACGTGAGATAGAGGTCATTTGTTTTGCGGTTATTCCAAGAACGAGCTCACTGTTTTACCATTAGTTATCATAAACATGCCGCTGCGGTGTAAATAGTATGGACGACTCGAACACGCTTAACTAAAATGCAAGTCTCAATGTTAGAAAGACTGAGAGCTGGAAACGACTACTGGATACGTATGTATACACCACGCCTGACGTGTCATCGAGGAAGATATTGCTGCACTACTGTCAAGCATGTGGATACAGGTCGACCGTTTTTGTGTCCTTAGCTATGTATTTTCACGTAGCTTGTAATGAATTTCTAACAGTAACCAATTCACGCAAATCAAGCGTCTCTTGTGGTCACAATGTCATGATATCTGGTCCTAAGGCATCTTCACTTGCTGTTGAAAGGGATAATTATTGATGTGGTGTTGATTTGATTTTGGCAAAAGAAAAAAAATCCTGATATTTTTCGGAATGTTGTTTTAACACTGTTGGTTTTGAGATTTATATTGTTACGAATTGAATAGCAACCACATTTGGTGGTAGATTTTGCTTTTAACTAAACTCATCGGTTAGTCCTATTTGTACGGAAGCACTAGACTCGAGTTTCACTCTTATTGGAGCTCGTCAACAGTGCACATCCCTGTCTGACTGTAATTTGTATTTAGCCTCTGTGATTCTCAGGCAAACACTTCAGTCACTATGCTACCATTCCTGCGATAAATATGACCGATTCATCATATCAAAATGCCTCATGTGTATGGTGTTTAGTCGCCTCACCTTAACTGAGATCGTGATCACAGGCTTATCGATTAGAGTGAATAGGAGTTTGAAACACTGAGTTCCCTTTAACCACTTCATCAGAGCAGAAAGAAGACATATATTGCGATATGTTAACATTTCATTTACTCTCATCAGTCGCAAACGTAAAACATGCTAGTTATATACATCATATAGATAGGGACAAACAGGGACTAGACACATCTACAAGCACATCAATTATTATGTAATCACGACCATGGCAACCCGATAGGTTGCCTCAACCACTTTTGTTTTACGTTTGCGACTGATGAGAGTAAATGAAATGTTAACATATCGCAATATATGTCTTCTTTCTGCTCTGATGAAAAGGTGTTGTTTTATGTCCTATGGAATAGATGGAGTAGTTTGAACACTATCAACTGTCCTCATCAGACTATCTAAATACTGTTTACGCAGAACTGTGGTTGGTCGCTTGGATACAACAATTGGATCATACTTATTGTTGGGTTAATTGAGTAGTCTTTAACCCATTCGCCTCGCACTCCCGAGGGTGGCGTTGTGAATTCCGGTCTGAGCATGAATGTTCAGTATCGCTCTGTTTTAACTAGAACTAAACGCCGGTATAGTGCACGTTGTAAGTGAGCTGGCCAGTTTATGTTCAACTCTAACAATCTAACGTCTCGATATATATATATATATATATATATATATATATATATATATATATATATATATATATATATATATATATATATATATATATATATATATAAGGCAAACTGAGAACAACGTTCGTGGTCAGGGCAATGTTATGAGATGGATACAGAGCTTCAGACCTTCTCTCCTGCATCAAGTAATCGTCTGTCTAATTTGACTGTCAGTCATTAACGAAAATAGCGAATGGGGATGACGTTCGGTTTGAGTTCGTCAACAGTTCTTAGCTTCTTTTTCAATTATCCCCACGAATAAGGTCCTGTCAACCCTATCAATTGGCAAGACAGTATTCCATCCGACTAAGTGTGATGACACAAGCAGTACTGTATGTTGCCGTACCATCATTTTAGATGAAAGTTCTGAACACCCTCGACTAGGGAAGTTTATTTCAGTACGGTGCCACCTTCTCTGTCACCTGGGTAAACTAACTTTCAGTGGCGAAAATACAGGTCCAATAAGTGTATATGCGCTTAAACTGTGCCATATGCCTTTTTCATCTCCTTGTCTCATTGTAATTGAACGGTTTCTTCCGAAGTTCATACTGATACCACACAGAATGTTAGCCGAATTGAAATTCGCGAAATCCGAACCTCTCTATATGCTTGTCGTCCATAACGAACTTCTTAGCACCGAAAGCCGTTTCCGTTAACCTTTTTGTAATTTCATCGTGCGATTGATCGCACGAAGCCGAACGATTGAGATGAATCCAATGAAACCTTTATGTAGTTCTTAGGCTGTTCCCGGATTAGTTGAATATTTCGTGAATCATGTCATGTTAATCCGGATGTAGTGACCAATGCAAGCGACTTGTCTTCAGTGATTCGAGAGCCCATTATTGACCCCGGGTGATAAATTTCAAAAGCGTTCGAATTTTTATGCGGCTCATATGAGACATCATGAGGTGTGAGGTCTGTCACATCAACGCTAACTCACATATTGTCTCGCGCACTTCCTTTATGTTACCTGAAAAATGAGCACTCAAAAGCTTTCCGATTTATACTATATTTGTACAATATATTCTTCTTCTTGGAACAACAAGTTGAGTTGTCTTACCACGAGACAGTCATAGGCGTGATTTGATTTCTTTTCCTGTCAGGCAGTTTCTTAAGATGTGGTGAGCAGGATCTGTCATTTGCAACAGATAGAATCTCTAATGGACCTCACGACAAACACTAGGTGGCTTGAAAATGCTTTTGTGTACGAAATTTCAACCTGAAAGTTGAACTTTTACCGCTAAGTCAACGGTTATGTCTCGTCTTTGTTTGAGCTCATCTCTGAAGACTAGCGTAAAACCGGTGAGGTATTTTTTGTTAGACCATTGAACTTTCTGTCAGCCATGGTTTGACGGGAAGGAACAGTCACGTTAGCCAGTTATGTACACACCAGGCAAAGCTTCTGCTTCAAAACTAGCATGTTCAAGACGGGAAAGAGACTACTCTTGCTAGCATGTTTTCTTGCTGTAATTTCTGTCACTTTATTAATGCGGATGTTGTCCTAAGCCACTTTGAAGAATGGAACGTATTTGGAGTTTAACGTTGAACTGTCTAATCAGTCTTATTTGTTGAGGTCTGGCGTGTGTCGATGTGGTTTATATATCCACAGTGTTATTTCCTGTTTCATCGTTAATGTCGCTCTTGGATCTGAAAGCTGGCGACGAAATTCGCTCGAATATACTGATTATATGTCAGTCAACCAATCAGATTACGGGAAACATTCCTCGGGATCCACTGACCGCTTGTAACCTATAACTAAAAGACCCTTGAACAGCTGTTTCTGGCATAGCGAAGTAGCTCGACTTTCGCGCTTTCCCTCTTCAGTGCCCTCACTTGAAAATTTCGGAAGTTGGGAATCCGATCATTCAGCTACTGAGAGTTTTGTTCGGTTTGCCGTTGTGTTATTCAGAAGTTGCCAAAGCATACTGGCAAAATAACAATGCTCAATGCCGTGATCTGTTGCCTGTAGATGACTTGAGGTCAAGCTTCCATTCGAAAATGCCCTGTCATTCACCCTGCAGCTTCAGTATATTTGATGCCCAGTCATGAAGTTTCAGGTAACACCGGCACTGATTACCTGTCCCCGGGTTTGGGTCTCGACCACCTGAGCCACTCATGCTAAGGGTTTGGCAGCTTGACAACGTTGTTTTCATTTGTGACCTCGTCTAGCGTAGTAGCAAATGTCCTGAGACTTACCACCTCTAGGCCTATGCCCCGATAATCTCTGTTCTCCACGTTTCAGTTACTATAGTGTCGAAACATATTCAGTGCACCGTGGATTCCCATATATGTGACTTGCTTCAACTCTCGATTACCGTTCATTCGCCGTGTATGTTTACGGCCTATTATCGTTATCATTGTCTTCTGATCAGCTTGGCAGATAGTCAACGCGCTGGAAAAATCGAGAATATCGGTCTTCTAAAAGTTTATAACTATCCCTCTTATCCTTCAGGTACTCAGCACGTACCTGGAGAGCTTACTGGAACTTCCATCGGATCTTTGGGATTTCGAACTTTCAATACTGTCGACTCTGCGGGCAATATGTCTTTTGGATCTCCTTTCCAACGCTCAGTGGCCGAACAGAAAGGAAGTCACACTCCAGGAAGTACCAGCGAAGGTTCAGCACCATGCACTCCGTTGGCTCATCTCTCCTTATCTCCGGCGAGTTTAGATCTTTATCCCACACGAGTGGTCGAATGTCTGGATGTGCACCTATGTCGGGAGGCTGCTGAGATGCTTCCTCTAGCTGTGAACGATCGGCTCCGACATCGAAGACACTTCACATTCCTTAATGCAAATTTTCCTGAACATGCAATCACATTAGTACCAACTGGAGTTTCTGGCGCCTTCGTATCCGAAGCGAGCCCGTACGTGGCTCGAGGTCCCTGGCTTCAGGTAAGATAGTGTTTATTTGAATAAGGATGCTGTTGATTTTATGATAGCCTCTTGGTTTATTGCACACGATCTGTTTGTATTACGCTTTTATTCCGAACACCGCAGAAGGCGTTAGGAATTGAAATAAAGCTTGTCCATGATTAATGACATCCGACAAGATTGTTTAGCACCCTCCCTTGTCTATTCCTCTATACAGTATACAAGATTCTGGAATACACTGACAAACTGTGAATGTGTTTATATGGAAATATTCCCATTACGGCCAGTTCACGTATAAATCATCAAACAGGATTGTACGTTGTGCGACACCAAACACTGCAAGCTTGCGCGGTGTTTTGTACAGAAGTGTACATGTACGGTGTGCATTCACTACGTTACCTAACACAGAAATGGGCGCTGGAACGACCATACCAGCCATGAGCGTGACGAGACGATAAGGTAGCCTGAACCGTCGTACACCTCAACATTAGCGTGTAATATCAACTGAAAAGAAAACAAAAGATTTGATGCGATAAAACTAAACGTGAAAACTGGAAACGCTGTGTGTACACGTATGTCATTGCCTGTTGTGCGTTTCTAATCACGGATTCAAATGATCATCAATTATCTAATTGGGGAGTTCATAACTCCTTTAGAACATGATCTGCGTTTCCCTCAGAGATCGTCTAAGTATCACTCAGACCTGACACCCCAAGATCAAGACAAAACTAATAATGACTGTTCAGCTGTCTGATTGTTTCTATAAGAGGGAAATACATGGACATCAATAAAAGCGTATGTGAAATATATAGTCAGTGTGAGATGTCACGCACGTTCGAAATGGTGCTTCCCAAGAACCTTCTCTATCTTCATTGATGTAACACGTACAGGTGTCCGAATCCAAGATTATTACCAAAGCGACCTTCACCTGGACAGAGATTTATGATAAGTCAGATTATTCAGAGCGGAGAAATAGGCATCGATTAAAGGGAAAATTTCACACAAACCTGGGAAGCCGCGCTATTATCCATAGTAATTTACTTCACGATGACATCTGCTGAAATCTTGACATAGATGGATGTGAGTGGTCTAACGTTTGTTTAGTAACAGCATTTCAGGCTTCCCGGTGTTTGGTTTGATGTCAGTAGTACGTAGTCATTCACTTCCGTTGTTGCGAAGAGATGCATGGCCTTATGACCGCCGGCTGCACTCTTGAAACTTGTGGGCGTACATGTCGCATGGTACAGGATCGGCTGGTTTGTGTTTTTTGTTCCAGCTTAAAGGCATTGTTCTGACAGAAAAGCTTCGTAATTTGTGGTCAGCGGGTTATTAGAAAAGGTATTGAATCGCTTGGAAGAATTTACCACATACACGATCATTGAGTCAATTCAGAACGCGGTAGGTTTAATTAGAAACTCCAACTCACGCTGTATCTGCTTGGTCAGTTTGACCGCCAACTCGAACGGCGGTGTGCGTGTTAAGTGAATCAGGGCCATTCTAGTTTTTACTATCTTCAATGAGTAGTGTCTGATTTGGCTTCTGTCGGACATTTCGAGGCAAACAAATGTTCCACAGCCTGTCTCAGACGCCACTAAAGATACGCAGTTGGAAATCGCCACACTACTCTACGCCGTTGGGTTTAGTGCATCCTTACGGGGAAAACTGGTTGAGGTTTACTAGTGTCGCTAGCCATTTTGTCCGCAGAACTAGTTCTTCACCTTCAGTGAGATCATCTCGCGACATACGCAGCTTACATAGTCACTGGAGTGTCCATTATCAATGAACGTAGCGGGTACAGTATATCGGAGGTGATGATAGACCAACAAAACGTAGGAAAACATGCTTTTTCGAGGGAAAAGTTTATCCATTAGCCGAACCTCAAACTTGCAAACGTTATCTTCAAAAGCCCCACTTCAATTCATGCCCCGTCTATTTGTGAGGTTCGTCGAGTTTAGGCGATTTTGTAGATGTACCATATGCTCAGGTTCTGTTAGCGTCGTTAATCGCTTCCGGTTGTTAATTTTTCACTTCGTGTGGTTAGAACCGCTAGTGTAGGCTTAGACCGATTGGAGAAATCGCGAGCGTTGTCGGCGGTCGTCGTGCTGAATAGATAGTCATCCATGTGAAATCTTTTCTCTGCGATCCCCAAAATATCCTCATCATAATGTTCCTCGTTGTCTGTAATGTTTCTTGTCAAAGCGATGGAAGCACAACTGGGAAACGAGGTCGCACAGAGCAGATAAACGCACACATGCTGTTCCGTCACGGAGTTTTGCATCTCATCGTCCGATGTAACCTAGATGGCGTCTTTATTGACCACACTTGTTCAGTGTGAATACTTGCCTTAATGTCAATGAAAACTGGTGTACTGGATGGCTACTGATTCAAACATGGTCTCTGTGTCTAACGTGCATAGTTTTCTGGCCCTGTTGCAGTCTAAGTTTGATTATTATTGACTCATCAGTGTGGGTGTAGTAAAGTTCCGTTATCTAGGTCTACACAAGCTCGAATGATGTTCTGTGCGCGGTGTAGAGTAACAGAAATGGCGTGAGGTTTGTATGTGGATATTTGGAGTGAATCTTATAGATGAAATCCAACCGCATGATGGCTGGTAACAATAAGTGGTTCCTTAGCTGTGATGGCAGGTGTTTAAGAATGCAGCAGACAGTGATGTTTCTGTCCAGATCCTTAAACGTTATAACTCGTCTTAGATCTTATTCTATGGCTGTGTGGTTGCCTTTCAAGACGCGGGTAGTTCGTTAGCCTATGCTTTCGCCACCAAGTGGTTGTGACCAAACTGTTTATGAATAATTTCCTTGGTAACTAAACAACGTCAATCTTCTTCGAGAACGATATATTGTTAAATTGAAGCTTCTGCGTATCCATCAAAATATTGTATTTGGTACGATCTGGTTATCATGCGTCCTCTTTCTATATACCTGAATCAAATGTTTTGGAAAAGCCACAGTACGGTTTGATGGCAACATTAAACCGTATTGTGTCAACAATTTAAAAAAAAAGTCTTCCCCTCCTAAAATTCACTGACCAAACAGAAAACGCGGATGAAAAGTGCATGTGATCGATCACCTAGATTGTTCTTATCGTTCAAACAGACTGTCTAGCTCAGACCCTCTGCACGTCGTGCCCTACGATGCTTACATAATCCATATCAGGCGAGGTCAGAACATATCTGGCTTTAGCGATACTTTTAACTCCGTGCAGCGACTTTGACAAAACGCTGTTTCAGCCAGTCGACCCCATGTTGTTTGCGGAACAGGGTCGAAATTAGATAATGTACGTTAGGTGTCGACAAGAAAACTGTCGGCACATTTCGGAGAGCACAGAGGCTGCAAATGCCCTCATAGAAGCGGTCGACCTGAAATGATCACTAGCAGAGGAAACAGTTAAATTGGATCTTTTTGCTTTCAGACACTTTGGACGAGCTTCCTGACGTTTGGGAATTCTTATGCACTGTGACGACGCTTTGGTATTGTGGGGATGTACAGGAACGTAAAAGCGAATTGGGCAACAAAATCCTGTTTCTGCAGCTGTTATGTGGAGTCCCGTCGTCTGAACAGACGAGTAGAGATTTGCTTTGAGTTGTCGCGATGGAGGACTCGGAGTGTGAAAAACAGGTGGTCGGACATTTACAATAATAATTATGGTTGACCTCTTTTGTGAGGACGTTTGGAACTGTCATGCCTCTCTAAATGTGTTATCTTCGAGCGCAGTCTCCTTGTCAACAATTAGTATGCCTCAATGGCGATTCAGGGGCTTGTCCGTCTCGTAACGCACAGGTGGGTCAATTATAAGCAGAGATATCGGTCGTCATATGTAGTTAAACTTCATATGCATCAGCAATTCGCGTACGTCCATATTTTATCCAGAATAGGATCCGACTCATCATCATCATCATCATCATCATCATCATAGACAGCAATACATCAGTGGTTCACACTGATGCTTGACTGCCACACAACACGAAGAAGAAAGAAAAAAACCTATATAGGAAGAAAGAAGAAAAAAGAGGGGAGGGGAAGTGGACCTAACTACTAAAAATAGCTACGTCTATATTCAAACATACAACATCAAGGCGCCTACACCTTGCAAACAAACAACCGAGCTGTAAGTGAAAGTAAGGCGTCATCAGCAAGACAGCTTCCTTACGGCTTTCACTGCCCCGCATCATTAAGTGCACTCACTTCACAGACAACTCGGCCAAACAACGACAGCATTCACGCCACTGAGCTCGATTAGCCGCCATCTCACCTAACGTCTCAAGCCACCGACTCTGTGAGTCGCGAGGGCCCCAGCCCGGGAGACGAACCCGACCTACAGTGACCAACCCCTTCGTAAACGATTTCATTTGTCTACGCCAGGTCATCATCTGTCCACCTCGCACCTTGCGCCAGTCGCCGCAGCGTCCGCAAACAGTGCTCGGTGTGGCAAACGACTAGCTGGCATCCTTAGTACATGACCCAACCATCTAAGTCTGTGCAAATGTAGCGACTGAACAAAGAACTCGTTTGACAATCAGTGCCAAACACCCGCTTCCTAACCTCCTCGTTGCTTACTCGCTGGTGCCACCCGATACGAGCGATTGAACGCAGACATCGGTGGTCAAATACCTGGAGACGGTTCACGTCCTCTACCCTGAGCGGCCAGGTTTCGCTGCCGTAAAGTAATACAGCCCTCACAGATGGAATCGGCTAAGGGATCCTGTTCCGCATCATCGAACGCACTGTCCATGTGTTATACAGTAAAAAGAACTGGAGTGCTAGTTAATTTTCAACTTTAGTTTGTTATTACTCTAAACACACTCCTTGTGAGTGTTAGTGACCGTTAAATTTGTTGGATGCTCTCAGACTCAACCTGGGAGCGTACGACGTGAACCTCAGATTGGTGTAGCTACCGTTGCTGTGGGAGTACACTAAATAGTTTTTCTTGCATCACCGTCCACTACACTAACGAGTACAAGCCTGATCATGTGGTTACTCGTTTGCTCACTTGTCTCCGAATACTTCTTGAACATACAGCCTTTGACAGTGTTTGTTCGAAGTTTGAAGCGCGGAGGTTGCAGTTTGGTTTTCAGTTTGTTCATCACCAGACGTTTGCTACTGAGTGTGACATACGAGATCATCCTTATATTAGACATTGTCTGGCTACTGTATCTTTGATGGAAGGTATAGCTTCATTGACAGAATGCAGATTACTCATTTGAATGGACAAACGTCTGTACAAATTATCTTGGGTGTCCTGCAAGGCGCAATCGTTTTCCCTTGTAGCAGTTGGTGATTTATTCCCCAATGATAGCTCCGCTTCACTTTTCTTGTGATGGCCCTGTAGAACTGGTCAATCAGTCTGTATCTTATTTTCCACACACTATTCTTGTCTAGATTTTACATGCGCTCCATAGGAGCCCATTGATGCCCGTTTTTTGCTCATGAAACCACCCCATGGCCTGCTATCAAAACTCATACGTTATTTTTTCACAGAGCCTCGCGTGACCACTTTATGTGGCGGCCGTTTTTAGTAAGTTGAGAGGGGAGTGTCGTTATACTGTAGACTTCAAGGTCTGCTCCGCCTTATTCCTCGTCTCCGCGTAACTCTGTCTGAATTACTTGAGAGCTGCCACACTCAATAAGATTACTCGGAAACATTTCTGGGCAGTTGGAATTCCTATTCACTTCCAATCAATTTTACTATTCCCTGCCGATTCATTGCCAACGATGAATTTCTCCACAGCATCCTTCACTCAGTTCCACTCCGTAACGCCTGTTCAATCCATGTTCAACAAGATCGAACATACCTGCGCTTCGTTCAGTGACGTTTATGACAGGAGGTAATTAGCTGTGGAAAATTGTGAGCACGTAGAGGATAGTCGAACTTCGATAAGATAAATACCAAATATTGACAAGAAAATCTTACGTTCACGGATAACACGTTTGGATAAGTATGACAATCCAGAACATCGTCGCAAGGTGCCTAAAGATAAAAAGTAACTGAGCTCATCCGAAAACAAACGCATACCACCTCATCATCGTCAGAATGCAGCCGTTCTTCTGCTGATGGTTATTTTAATCCGACCACCTCCGTGAGAATGTTGAGAACTGTCATGTTTCTTGAACGTACGGTTCTCTCTTCAACATTTAATACATATATTATCCAACTTAGATTGTTTCTTGAACATAGCATACCAACGGCTTGCCAGAATTGATTGTGTTTGGTCGTCGTCATTACTACACAAAGTAAGCAACACATCAAAATGCAAACATGCTTCGACCTTGCTGGATGTAGATTACATAGGCATCGCAGTGGCTGCGTGTGTGATAAGCCACTTAAACGTGTAAGATGGGCTAACCGTGCACTGTGGCTGAATGTTGAGAGAGATATTAGTGATCGATCATTCACTTTTTTCCCTGTCTAGTGTGAATTTGAGGGGACCTTTGTCCTGTTGGTACGTATATACTATTGTTAGATATGCGATTTCCCCATCCAGAAATGCGAGCGAACTAGAGGCTTCAGATGTCCTTGTTGGGTCGTGTTATCAAGAAAGACGTACGACGGCGACTGACCTATAGCGGTAAGGCTGAAATAGTAACTCAGCTTATCGAGGAACTTGATATAACTGAATGGTGATTTACTTCTCCAACGTGCACGTTGTTTTGTACCTTACAGATTCTAATACCGGACGATTTTCTGGAACGACTTGAATTTGAATTTTCAGTTCTGACGTACGCGGACGAACTGATTCTACCACTGGTGTTTAGGTGGCCCGAAAGAGGATTGCGTATCTGCCTAGTTGATCCTGTTCCTAACCATCTGTCTAACTCCAGTTATGCACAAGCTAAGCCCGATGCAAGCTCTCTACTTCCGAAAGCAGTGTCAATCGGTTCGCCAGAAACTGCACGCCCATGGTGCGGTCCGCCTCCTCAAACAAACAAACATGATCTGGATTGTGCGTCACCGGCTTTTAAAAACCCCCGCAACACACAACTTCCGAGGCCTGTGACATTTGGATCGTCTGTTGATGAAGTAACACAACGATCGCACCTGTTTCCCTATTTTCCTCCAGGTTATGTTCCTCCACCGGTTATTCTCGCCAACATCTTCAATTGTTCATCTGGCACGCATCCCGCAGATCTGAGACCTTCTCAACCGACTGATACCGGCTTATCCTCCTCCTTAAGCAGTTCGGCGAACATTTCAAATGTGCCGGCTCTTCATAATGCCATGAAGAACTGGATGCAGTTTTACGCTAACGTCATGCAGCATCACGATACGTACAGGTCACCACAGTCGTTCTCAGACATGTCGGAGGCGATGCAAACAGCGTTTGGCAGCATGCAGCAGTTCGGTGGACCACACTTACTTCCTGCCTCGAATATTATGCCATCTACGTTATCTCAGACAGCGCAACAACAAATGCCACATTCGAATAAGCGGCGTCCGTAACTCTGTGCGTAATTTTGTTTAACTGCATGCGGGTTCCACAAAAGTGTACAAACAATAGTTAGCTGACATCAGTTTTCGTTGCAATCTTGATCCGGGAACACCCACATCGCGTGTGAATCAAGCGCCTTTTTTTATTCCCATTCGTTTTTTTTTGCTTTTCTCCTTACTTGAACTATTGGTCTGTTCATCTTCGATGTGGAAGCTCCTCAGAGATTCGCCTTTGTAGATAATTTGTTAAAAAGTTCTCTTGATCTAATACGTGTCCCTTTTTTAGGAGGCTACCTGTTTTTAACAATACTCTCATATTTTTGCTCGTCTGTCCCCAATTGCATTCGGACTTACTAGATGTGACTTCTGGGGATGGTTGAGACGTCCAGCTGTGGAGTCCTGAATGTATTTGGGAAGTTCATGGTCACTTGGGAAGTCTCTGGTGGTTGCCCATATCGGTAGAAAAAGAGAGCTGACTGTAGTTTTTATGTTCTCGAATAATCCGACATCACATGCAGAACAGGGCGATATAATTTGTGATCAGGGTCAAAAATAATACCCATTCAAAAAATTGAGATGGAGTTTTTTAGAAATATAAAAGAGGCCGGTCTTATCCGGAACCATGACGAAACTTCATGCGAGTGAATATCACAAGTGATGGTATGGCATGATAAATGCTCATGACAGCTAGTAGACATCTGCTTGTCTCAGACATCAGGATGCGCGAATCAAACTGTCAACAAATCCGTTTTGGTCAGACGCCAGAGACTGTGCTTGAACTGGTCGACGCGTCGTCGCGAGCATAGTACAAATCCAGACATGAGTTTTGCGATTGTCCTCGGCTTATTTCCTCCACAGACAACTGGGATCCAAGACGAGTGTATGTGTTTGTCGTTTCATTGTAGCTGTACAGTGCGAAATTCATACGTTCATCTGGGCAGGGAAAACAAGCGTTGGGAGCGCATGATTAGAAACGGCAAAACCCATAAGAACATTTGTAAAGCGATTTCCTAGTCGCCTCAATAGTTAGTACACGGTGTTCGATTATGTTTGGCAGCAAAGGTGGACACAGCATGATTAAACTCACCGGAACACTCACGGTGCATCCTTTGAAGATTTACGCGAACAGTTAGGTAGCGACAAAGATGATCGACTGAAAATGAAAGTGAATCGACAAGAGTGTTAACAAACGTATACAAATTATCGGGGATGAAAGCTATTCATGAACGGAATTGTGAATCCAACGTGTAGCAACTGCGTTAGTTTTAGACGGTTGGGATAATGGAAGAGACATCAGATGGTAGGTAAACGAATTAATAACGGAATTACAGCGACTCAAACTGACACTGATCCATTCAGTTGGGTAATTCTATTACATCAAAAGCACTAGTTATTCGGGTGAAGATGCGATCACGGACCACTAGGCTATTGATTACCACCCTATGATTTGATGATAGGAGACGATGCTTGTTGAATTGCACACTACAACGCCTTCTAGAAATGACAACCGAAGTGGCAACGTTTTGGAGTAGAATCGGTCTAGGCTGTGATTGTTTTCCAACTCATTTTGTTTCGTCTATTAGTCTCTCAGAATTTTTCGCCATTGTTGTGTCGGCTCTATTTGCATCACTATATGTTCAGACGTAGGGACCTACGTGTATTCACGTACGTGACTCCAGTAACAAGTCGAAAAAACTGCAAATCTAAACACTGTTCTGATGTGGAAACGTGCTAACAATTGTCTCAGTACAGGAATATGATGCGTACGGTTTCCCTCCGTCTGTGCATCAATTGAGAACTGATTACGTGAGCAACATCACGGTTTCCCTGTGTTCGGCAGGCTCCAGTTACGTAGTCGATAACCAGAGTAATCAAAAAGCATGGTCTACACAAGTTGAGACGTATGTTGCACAGCACATTACTCAAAAAAGTCAATAACAGTTTCGAAAAATCGGCATGGACCACAATAGCTTTGACAACTTCGTTGAGTAAAACCTAGACCACTTGCATCACCGGATGTGGTAGTAATGCAGCCAATGGCCAACGTACGTTCACAAGATCGTTGACTTTTCCCTACGTATGTTATCTGGAATCCGCATCACCTTTTGTTACTGGACTAACAACGATTTGAACCATAAAACGCATGGAGCCGCTTCAATGCAGGAAATGTTTGCACATATGTGAGACAAACAGGTACAAATTAGCGCTTCCTAATATTGTGTGAAAGACATACTGATGTACCAATGATAAGCATACCTGTAGTGATGGTGGGTGCTTTAAGATATTTCACAAGCCCGCCAGAGCTGTCCCCGTTATTGGAAACGTGACGCGTACCAGTTGGTGGCGGACTGCTTGATGCACGCTGGCTAGATGTCATGTTTGCGCAATACAATGGATGTGGTTTCAGAAGGAGTTCTATTTCCGGAAAAACAGCTGGGGAGCTATTCGGATTCAATCCGGTCACGTTAGGCGTGAGACTATGGTTATGGTTTGTTGTATTCGACGAGAGTTCTCCGTGGCGTAGAACAGAATTGGTTGACACGCGGAAAGGTGGGTCAGATGCAGACAGAGAGCTCGCACCACCGACTGAATTGGTCTCCACACCACTCTCAGTATCCGAATTCGCGTGGGATAGTCGCCGCTGAAAGATGGGTAAACAATGCAAAATAACTTTCCGGCCGAGAAACAATTAGCAATTTTACCAACTGAACTGTCGGGACACTTGGAGCAATCGGTCGCAAACCTGCGTAGATTCTCTTTGGTCCAATTGAAAGTCAACCAACTTTGTAACCCGGTCAGTAAAATAACTGTTGCGCGAACACTGGGGTCCCTGTAGTCGTAGTTACGAACGCTTTACACTTGAAAAGCTTACAGTACCATTCCATGCTACTCAATAACAGAATGGTGGTTAATGGTTACTGAAGTCTAGGGCAACTGGTAGGTGTTGTGAGCCGATAACCACCTGCACTTTGCCGTCCACTATCAAAGGAAATGCTAAATATGAAAGCATAATACCTGATTGGATAACGAATCCATCACGTAATGCAAACGTAACATACCTCAGGACGAACGATCACTTGGGAACACTATTCACTTACATCAACAGGATTGGAAGAAAACAAGAACCCAAAGTGCACGTCAAGATGTTAAGTTTGCGTCAACATGCACCACTCCGAACTCCATAAACAACGCGGTAGAAGCTGAGAGAAATACAATCAATCTCCCTGCATCATTCACAACAAGACCGGATAGTTGACAGAACATATTTCTCAGGGAGTCACAACCCCCGAAATTAGATGCAGCGAACATGAAAAAACGACCGGTTGAGATATCTTACGATAATGCGCACAATAATCGTTCCACACGGTGAACACCTCTCTCCTGTTTCCCATTGTTAATAACCTTCACTCTAAATCTACAACGAATGTTTCATCATCATTCTCATCTTTCATCAGTACACTTGGATACTATGATTTGGGCTGCCGTTACTCTTGACAATAATCCACGAAGTAGCAAAATAATAAAAGTGTACACGTATACAGAAAGGTAATGGAGCTTTGTGAGAATCAACAACCTCGCGGATACAGGTTCGCCGTTAACTGCGACAGCGTCACGTCGGAGAGTATTTCACATCAAACAGTGTGGATGATCGCAAACTCCCCAACCGCGTAGACAACACTCACCAACTGCAATCAAGGAGGCTTTGATAGCCTGCGATCACGCCATTACCCGATCGCTTTGCGGTTTTTTACAGCTATCATCAACTACAATGAACAAAGCACGGTATGACAGACACTCCTTCGACGTGGGGGTGTACGAGATCCAACCTGCGAAGATGGTGTATTTACTTTTTTTGGCGATGATTGTTCGTGAACTTGCGAATTCCCCGAATGTGCGCCAGCAGATTATCGAGTTGTTCACACGGTCGGCCTATTTGATACAGGCTAACTGGTGAAGACAAGGATGATCGAGGATCTGTATGCATCTTCCACACGAATGAGCCATGTCTCTGATCTACACATTGTAAACCCTGTGGTTTATCGACAAATGAACGTCTTTGCGACGACACAAGTGGCAAATGTGCGACGTGCTGTAGCTCCCCTTGTGGACACCTCGTCGGCAATATTAGTCATTATGGTGGAAGTTAGTGCAGACGCTCACATTGTCGCGAACAGTTGCGCGAAGTGTGTCTATGTCGTCAATCATATTTAGGGAACACGCCGCAGATCTCACTGTAGTGCATCGGCGTGTGTCGATTAGCCTGTTCACTATAGGATACACATCACACGTTCAACGCGCAAAGTGCTTTTCCGCGTTCCCCGTTGTGAATAGTCCGCTTGACTGTGGGCCACTTTACATACCGGAGTAGTACTATCTCGTCAGCTTGTAGTATTACTGATACTGCACATGTCGCCCTCCTGAGTTGAGAAAGCGTCCGGTTGCAGCTGAAAGTACGACTCGTTTTGCATTATGGTTAGGAAGCATAGCCTGTAAGCGACGAAGATGTCAACAGAATTATTGTATGCGAGCATCGTTTTCTTCGTCACTTTGCCCGCATCAAGTGGGATAATCTCATGAAGAAAGCCAGAGCACAATTCGGATAACTAGAGGTACGCGACTCATTTACCAATTGGACCTGTATTTCCCATGTCAACTGAGCGTTTGCCGCACTAAGTTTTATTAACCGAGACGACCAACAGATGTGTAAAGTCACGGAGTGGTCGAAGCAACGACGAAATCAAAGAAAATGAAGATCTCGACCACTCCGTTGAGTAAAATGGACAAATGTCGCCTGTCCGGTTGTGGACCTCAGGATAACGCACACTGCCGATTAGAAACGCTACTCGACACGGCAGTATACCACAGTCGACGGTGTATCCGCATCCACGTCGTTCCTACGTCTAATTAGCCTTACTGTATCTAACTCTCTTGATCTCATGTTTTTCTTCTTCCAGGACATTTTATTTCGGTAATGAGATGATTGGCGGATCGAGCCACAGTACGGTCGGCCTCGCTCGTGACCGTTAGAAATAAATGACACCACTTCCTATGCCGTGCGACGTTTTTTTCCCTTACCACATTTCCTTATTGGCCACGATCACAATTGATGTCTGGCCATTGGCTTAAACTCTGATCCTGCCATATTTCTGATGTTATTTGTGTTGTCAAAAAAGCATCTTCCAACCCAAGGACATCATAACCTACGTATGGCTGGGGTGGGTGTTCCAAGTCACATGGCGAAACGAAATGCACACAACAGAATTGTTGTTGGCTTTTAAATTAAATATTTTGCAGGCGGGGGTGTTAAAAGGACGTCATAAAGGGCCCGCTGAATGCAGGAATATGTGGCTAAAAAGGATGCTACGTTCATATCGAATCTGCTATTCATAGCTTCGGATGGGAAAAGACAAAAACGAAAAAGAAGATGGAAAATTCAATTTCTGATCAACTTCTGTAACAAAAAGCGGCAGGATTGGCGTAGACCTTCGAGGTTGGAAACAGTTCTGTGCTAGCAACGAAATGATTACATCGTAGTTGTAACAAACGAAACTCGTAGTAGACGTCACTTTGTCTACTCTCTGGACTTCTAAAATTAGCGCACGAACCATAACAAATCTGGTCTGGAGAAACCTCTGTGTCAGGAGTGAAACGTCACCGATAAATCAAATTACTGACGGTTCACAATTTTCTCTGAAAGTATGGATACTCGATCAGTTCGAAGCGTAGATTGGCAGCTAAATTGTCCAGATCGCAGCACTGAGGCGATATAAAAGAGCAGTGGATAGTTGACTTAATAGCTATGCGAACCAGCTGTAATGAAGTCTGTTCCAGAGATGCACTGCATGAGGCGAAAGTGGAGAACAGCCGATTCGACAGAATCTACAGACAGATCGACACATTCTTTCTGATTCCAAACACGACAATGGTCACTGTGAACTGAAACGTATACTTACAAAGAGTCTGCGTAAGGATCATGAAGCTAGCTTGGCCCAGTGAGCTGAAGGGATAGAAAAGGAATCTTTGTCAGGGAACGGTCAAGTGTTGCTTTTCATTAACTGCGGTTGCACGAGCCATCTAGGTGTTGGCGGGTGAAAAAGAGGACATAGTTTTAAAGATTGTCGTGGCGACTTGACGGATAGGCGGATCGCACTGGAGCGATACAACCGGCCTGAGCCAGTTCATTCAGTAGTAAATGATGTAGGTGATGCGTTTGGCTGTCACACTCCCGATGATTACTCTTGCGAAACTAAAGCAGCTTTCGGGCTTTGAGCACTGAGAAGTAAAAATCACAGTATGACCACTTTTCTTCAACTCTTGAAAAACGGTAGTGAGACACTACCGTTTGAACTAACCACACCCTCTTCTGTATGGAAAACCGCAGAAGTGGTGCTTATCATATCATTCACATCTTCGAAGAAGGTGCCACGATGTCGTGTCAATCGCAAAGGTACTGGTCTTGTCTCTATCGCATTCAAGATTCTCACGGCTCTCTTAATCCAGCGACCTCTGGAGTACAGAAAGAGTTCAATTTAATAACAGGTACGGTTCCGACCTAGTCACGAGTACACCGACAACCACTTCCGTTTTAGGCAGATACCACGACGTCGGATATTATACCCTTGTGATACTATTACACAAACTGGGCCAGCCTTCAGTGTGGGGGTGCGTCAGTGAATTACATCAAATCATCATCATCATAGACAACCATTCTCAATGATGGTTAACTGTCATACAACCATGAAAAAAAGACACCCTCTGTACAGGAAGTAAGGGAAAAAGGGAGGGGGAAGGACCTAACTACTAAAAATAGCTACGTCTATATTCAAACATACAACATCAAGGCGCCTACACCTTGCAAACAAACAACCGAGCTGTAAGTGAAAGTAAGGCGTCATCAGCAAGACAGCTTCCTTACGGCTTTCACTGCCCCGCATCATTAAGTGCACTCACTTCACAGACAACTCGGCCAAACAACGACAACATTCACGCCACTGAGCTCGATTAGCCGCCATCTCACCTAACCCGGGAGACGAAACCGATCTACAATGACCAACCTCTTCGTGAACGATTTCATTTATCTACGCCCGCTTTCTAACCTCCTCGTTGCTCACTCGCTGGTGCCACCCGATATCAGCAGTCGAACGCAGACATCGGTGGTCAAATACCTGAAGACGGTTCACGTCCTCTACTCTGAACGGCTCAGTATTCTTCGCTGCCAAAAAGTAATATCAGCCTGTTGTCTAATAAACGCGACCCTTTAAGCTTCAGAGAAATACCTCTCTGTCGCCATAGGTGTCTCAGATTAGCGAACACCGCCCTAGCCTTGGAAATACGCGCTTCTATTTCATTCTCTACACCTCCGTGGCCGTCGCTGATGCAGCTTCCCAGGCAGACAAGCCGGCCGACAACTCCCATAATTTCATTATCCAACATTAAATCTACGTAATCACAACAATCTTGCAGAAGCACTTTGCATTTTGAGGCTGCAAAGCGCATTCCGAAGTACTTAGCAGAACGCGAAATAGCGTCCAGTGTTGTTTGTGCCGCTTGAAAGTTGTCAATACCTTATCGTCAGCATAATCAAGATCAGTCAGTCTTTCACCAGGTAGGAGGTCCACGCCGGCATCTTGTGAGTGCCGCAGACAGTCCTCCATTATTTCGTCTATGACAAAGTGTGATAGCACTAATAACTCAGCGTCAGCACAAGTAATGACAGCCGTGCTGACTCGCTGACGCCATCTCGCTGGTGCCTATGAAGGAGTGGTAGAACAGACAGTTCGCCGTAAACCCTAACCTGAGCTGAAGTATGAGAATGAAGCGCCGACAGTATGTTATGCTGAGATGAACTTCCCACAGATTCAGAAGTATGTCCGCGAACACAATGGCGTCCACCTCAAACATCCCATGCAAGAAGCCGTCGAATTGAAGGTAATGGTTTCTCTTAGACGTAATGCACGCAGTCATTGACAGCATAGGCTGAGACAGCGACGATACAATGATTGATGTTTCAACAGCCAACCATCGGGGACTATCTTTCTCATCGAACTGTGCATTGCACTGTTGGCACAGGATTGATCAAAAGGGAAAGACGCATGTGGCCGAGGCCTGCACCTTTACTGAATCTGGCTCGTCTGCCAGGAGTTGCGGTCAGGTTGAAAATTTATTCCAAAACAACTCAATGTATATGCGCATTTGATGTCTTAAGGCATGCGTTGTTTTGTTCGATACCTTAACGTAACAGTTAGAAGAAACATGACAAACGCTGTAACATTACTATCCGGCAAGCAGACAGAAAGCTTAAAGAACTATCAACAAGCTATTCAAGTGCAAACGCAAAATAAGATTATATTGTATTGATAAATGGATTGAGAATAACACAACGTTATGAGCAAGTTGTAATACTCTACGTTTCAACCACCTCGGGTGGCCTTCCTCAGGAGTGTTGTAATCGAAATCACATTAACAAAGGAACAGAGGTCACGTGGGATTTGCCGTGGTTAGGTCAATCTGCGTTGCATCTGAACTGATTGGTATTAATCCTTTGCCCATTAGTGGGGTGAGACTGATGTAGATAAGATTCGTCTGTGTCTGGTGTTGTTTATCCATCCACGCCACACTGCAGACAGGGGTTTGCTATCATTGCGATTAACACAAGCGTGTTGTGTGTAAATGGTGAGAGCTTCAGCGCAGCAGCGCTCCGCATGGGAAGGCAGACCCTTGTGAATCACTCGAGCTTGATCAAAACTTACGTTGTGATTCTCTGACAGTGCATGTAGTGCGATGGCCGAATCCTTCTCTAGCTTCTGAAGTTGATATGCGTCTTTAGGAGGAAACCTCGTGTGCCTCTTGTGTTCGGCAACACGTACTTTCAGTTGTCTGCTTGTCTCTCCGATGTAGCTGGCATTGCAATCACCGCATTTGATTTCGTAAACACAGTCTGTCTGATCGCCCATAGAAACTGGATCTTTAGGATGCATCACCAGTCGTTCTAAGGTATTATCTAACCGAAATACGGTCCGGATATCGTACTCAGAAAGGATGGAGCGAACTTTTTTGATGTTTGTTCACGATACGGTATTTGCACAGTAGACTTGAAAGTTCTGGTCGTTCTGGTCTCCTCCTTAGTTGACATGCGCTTAATTGTGTTCTCAATAAAGCGTTTGGATATTGATTGGCGGCTAGCATTTCTTTAATGTGAGAAATTTCTGTTGTTTTGGAGAGTTCAGTGGTGCAGATTTTAGTGGCTCTATTGACGAGTGATTTGATGACTGTTCTCTTCATGCCGATTGGATGCGATGAGTTGAAGTTGAGATACCGACCAGAATGAGTTGGTTTGCGGTACACAGAAACCTGGAATCTCTGTTGCTCATCAACTTTCACAGGCAGTCACCTAGCTATCCGAACCGAATCGCCTCGCATAGTGAAGCGCTCGCGTGTTCGATGGTGGCACGCTCAGCTTCAGTTTTTCAATGTGAATACAAGTGCGTGTAGCATGTCCTTGAAGATTCAAGAGACACTGTGCAGAATTGGGTGTATATGTAATCGAAACACACCTTGAGGAAGGCCACCCGAGATGGTCGAAAGACGCTAGAGTATTAGCAACATTGCCTCATAACGTTGTTGGGCGGGTTTTTATCATCAATCATCATCATCATCATCATCATCATATCAGCCATGAGCCTGACCAAAAGGTACTGTGGCTCGGGCTGCCGCTCACCTCAACAGTGACGTGGAATATCCTAGAAGAAAACGTTACTAAGAAGGTTGAAAATAATAATAAAAGAACTAGAAATGGTATGGATGCAGGTACGCCATTGACTGCGACACGCCGCCATCTCGGATAGCGTCTCCAACCAGCGGTTTGAGTGATCACGAGGACCCCATCCAGGCAGGCGACACCTACCCACTTTACTCAGTGGAGCAGTCAGGGTTCTCATATTTCGTGACCACGTTGTCGCTTGACCACCACGTGGTTTCACCCAACTGTTGGTGGTCTCAGTATATAATGCCCGGTACGGTAAACGCTCAGCTGGCATGCGGAGTACGTGCCCAAACTGTTTGATTTCATTCGTACTAAATTTGGTGCGGGTATCTTACAGATAATATGCATTGATTAACAAAAGCAGATACTGTGCAGCAGGACTACTGTCGATACTGAAGATAGGAGACAGTGAAGTGGTTACGATGTTAGACGGACATATTACATTCACGGTGACAGGCCACGAATACCGAAACGAATGTATGTACAAACAAACCGTAGAGAGCGGCACGTCCTCCTCACTGGCACCGGCGTCGCCTCCACCAGCAACACCGTCAGCAGAAACGCTGACATTTGTATTGTTCAAAGTCAGGCGGCCCCCACCGTTCGAACAAGGTCGACTGCGAGAACCGAGCCCCAATTGCTGTTCAAGTGAACGTGTCAGTGCGGCACTCAAATGATGCCGATTCAACTTGGATAATATTTTGTCCTGGTGTGCTTCATATTCCTGATAAACAGAGAATAGTAAAACAGTCAGTATACGCAATAAGAACCAACAACCCAATGCGAAAAATAAACACTAACAGACAAGGAAGATGGAAATAACCACCCGAGCAAGCTAATACTATGTAGAACCGACGGCAAAACCAAACGTAAAGGTTGATGCAGAAAAAAAAGAGGCAGAATCTATACAATAAACTGGTGCTTGTAGATGCGAACTTTTGCAACACGTAAAATGCCAGTCATTGCGAGTTACTCAAACCTAGAAAGTAATAGCTAGGACAGAGAACGTACGAACTGATGACCTCGAATTCTGCGAAGATTACGTTTCCCTTGAACATACTTCAGAGGGAGTAGGGTTCAAGCGAATATTGAGCAACTGACATCTTACAAACCAAGAAAAATTAAACAAATCCCTTAAAATAGCTTGCACTGGACAGGAGCCAGCGTTAATGAATACAAGATAAAGAACTTGCTGTCACACAATACAAAAAAACTGTAAGCAAAATATGTACAGCGCTTATTACCTATAGAAAGTGAAGTCTCATAAATTATTGGAAAAGAGAACTCACCTCCCGACTTGGATAAATCTTTGCAATTAACGCATCAAAATTTGGATCTCTCCGCAGAGATCGTTTGGAAACTAGTTTCTTACGACATGTTGGACATTCTTTATTGCCACTGCGCAATGCAGTCACAATGCACTCAGAACAAAACCGATGTAAACACTCCTTAGTAGTCATCGTAACCTTGAGAATGTCCAAGCAAATCGGACACATTAATTCACTCTTAAGACTCCGAGGGCTGACTGCGATCTCCATACCGTCAGTAATGGGCTCCTGTGGCTTCCTATGTAGTTCATACAACGTTAATTCCCAATTTTTGGAGGGAGCGTTGTCCATTGCAATCAGACTAAAATGAAAAAAAGTAAACATGGTCATGAAAATGGAAATTATAGAATAAGAAATGTACAAAATAAGCGATTAGCTCGCAACGGTTATATGAGAAAGAATGATTTGATACGGAAGAGGTGAGTCGCACGCTTGAAAATTCAACACGAGACCAAGTGAGACAGAAAACGCGCCAAAAAACGAACAAGTTAATGCGGTGATGACGATATAAAGCTAAGGAAAGGCTAACCAGTCCTTATAACAAGCAGACATTCAGGTCGAACATACGATAGTGTATTATACTTAATCGACAAAACAAATTTTTGGGGGAAAAAACGTACAAAAAATGAGGTTAAGGCGGCGAATGATCGTGCAACAGTGCCACCGTTTTCAATGCTACGCTTTTTCTGAGTGTCTTCATTCATTCATTTACAACAATCAAGGGTCTAGTTTGAAGGCAGTATGGTCCACACCACCGCTCAAGTAAAAGTGAAGGGAAAGTACTTGGAAGAAAAGACAATCGGAAGAAGGTAAATAATGAATTATGAGCTACCCACAGCATTACCGCAGTGAACGGTGCCAAAAGCTACGGAGAATTTTGGTCCGGCTCGTGGTCGTAATCAAGTAGTGAATGTCATGAATGCAGCTACGCCGCTGATTACAACACATTGCCAACTCAGAAGAAGTTTTCAGCTAGCGATCCCTATGGTCGAGTGATCCCGACTGAACAGACGATACACACCCCCACCCCTAATCAATGGAACAATCGGGGTCCTCATATTTCGTGACCACGTTGTTGCTTGACCACCACGTGGTTTCACCCAACTGTTGGTGGTCTCAGTATATAATGCCCGGTACGGTAAACGCTCAGCTGGCATACGGAGTACGTGACCTAACCATCGCAGGCTGTGCAACGTGAGTAGTTGACCAATTGATCGCGCATCCCGAGCGTTCCGGAATACGCGCCGGCGAACTGCCGTATTGCTCACGCGATCAGTCCACTTGATGTGGGCTAGTTGGCGGAGACAACGATGGTCAAATACAGCAAGTCTGTTGATATCTTCCTTGCGAACAGGCCACGTTTCCGAACCATAGAGCAAAACAGAACGCACACAAGCATTATATACTCTTCCTTTCAGCGACAATCAGACGTCCCTTTGACACCACACATATACCGGAAGTTAGCAAATGCAATATATACCTTTTCTGTTCCTGCTAATATCTCATTAGCTTTTAATATCAAGTTGATGACAACGCTACTCACTAGGTGAAACAACTCACAGTCTCGAGCCTACAACAAAGAAGGTGGGAAGTAGGCATGCCCGCAGTCTTGAAGTCAGCACTTTGCACTTTGAAGATGCGAGAACGCATTCCATACAAACCAGTCTGAACATTCACCTTGTTCAACAAGGTTTGCATGTCTTTCGGCAGAAGTGTTAAACAACACAATGTCATCCCCACACTACATGTCGGAAGATGACGCGGTGTCGCTTCGCGGTTGTGTGGCAGTCAAGCATCAGTGTGAACCACAATCGTTATCATCATCATCATCATCATCATAGACAGCAATACATCAATGGTTCACACTGATGCTAAACTGCCACACAACCACGAAGGAAAAAGGAAACCTTGCAGAGGAAGAGAGAAGGAAAAAAACGGGGACTGGAAGGGACCTAACTACTGAAAAAAGCTACGTCTATATTCAAACATTCAACATCAAGGTGCCTACACCTTGCAAACAAACAACCGAGCTGTAAGTGAAAGTAAGGCGTCATCTAGACAGCTTCCCAGTCGGCCGCAGCGTCGGACAGAGTGCTCGGTGTGGCAGACGACTAGCTGGCATCCTTAGTACATGACCTAACCATCTAAGTCTGTGCAAATGTAAGGATTGAACGAAAGAACTCGTTTGACAACCAATGCCAAATAACCGCTTCCTAACGTATTTATTGCTTACGCGTTGGTGCCACTCGATGCGATCGATTGAAAACAGATATCCTGAACGTGGTTCACGTCCTCTATCTTGAGCAGCCAAATTTAAGAACTGTATAATAATTCAGCCCTCATTGTCGTCTTATATACGCCGTTCTTAAACCTCAGAGACGCCATTCTGTCGCCATGGGTATCCTAGAGTGGCAAATACTGCCATAGCCGTAGAGAAACACGCTTTTACCCCGTTCCATGCATCTCCGCCAACCCGCTGATGCAGCTTCCCAGGTATACAAACCGGTCGACAACCTCCATGACTTCATTATCTAACATTAAATCTACGTAATCACAACAATCTTGCAGAAGCACTTTGCATTTTGAGGCTGCAAAGCGCATTCCGAAGTACTTAGCAGAACGCGAAATAGCGTCCAGTGTTGTTTGTGCCGCTTGAAAGTTGTCAAACAGCAATACCTTATCGTCAGCATAATCAAGATCAGTCAGTCTTTCACCAGGTAGGAGGTCCACGCCGGCATCTTGTGAGTGCCGCAGACAGTCCTCCATTATTTCGTCTATGACGAAATTGAACAAAAATGGCGAAAGTGGACAGCCTTGACGTACGCCGCTCCTGATGCTCAAACTGTCAGATAGTTCGCCGTAACCCTCACCTG
>LOND01000607.1:24841-44848 GCA_014220965.1 Paragonimus kellicotti | reverse complement strand
TCCAATGCGGCATATGCAGGATTTAATTAATTGCTTACATGGAAAAACCATATTCAGCAAGATAGATTTGGTACGCACTTGTCACCAGATCTCGATAGCCAAAGAAGACACCCAAAACCGCAGTTATCACCTCTTTGGGCTGTCTCAAATTTCTTCGAATGCCATTTGGTTTGAGCAACGTAGCAATAAACTTATCAACGCCTCATACGTGAAGTGACTCGCGGTTCAGACTTTGCTTAAACCTACCACGATGATGTTTTAGTTGCTAGATCTTCAGAAGGGGGAACACCTTACACATCTTCGCATCTTACTGGAACGTTTGACCCAACACGGCGTCACAGTTAATTCCACCAAGTGCGAACTAGGTAAGGCCACAATAGAGTTTCTGGGTCACAAGATCTCAGAAAATGGAATCGCTGCACTCACGGATAAGGTGAAAGCCATCCGTGAATACCCTCGAGCCAAATTCCTTCAAGCAACTTCGTCGTTTTAGTGGTCTGGTCAACTACTACCGACGTTTCATCTCACTGTGCGCATATAATGCAGCCAATGACCGATCTCCTCCGTGGAGGTGAACGCAAATTCCAGTTCACCGAGGCTGCGCGCACTGCGTTCGTTGAGCTCAAGGATGCGGTCGCCGACTTAGCTCTCCTTGCTCATCCTGATCCGAACGCACCATTGTCAATCGTAACCGACGCTTCTGACACACTGTCGGGGCTGCGTTACAGCACTTCGTTAATAAGCGATGGCAACTTCTAGTTTTCTTCTCTAAACGTTTACAACCTGCGGAATCCCGCGATGGCCCGTGTGGTAGGGAGTTATATTCATTTAGCACTCCACTTCCGGCATTCGGTAGAAGGCAGGGCTTTTACGGTTTACACTGATCACAAACCGTTGATCTACTCTTTAAACGCTTCATCCGACAGGCATTCCCCAAGGGAAGTTAGGCACCTGGACTATATCTCTCAGTTTACGACTGATATACGACATGTCTCAGGTACCGAAAACACATCTGCTGACAAGGGCATTGATTTAGCAGCCATGGCTGCCGCACAAGCCACTGATCCTGAGATCGAGCATCTTCGTCAAAAGAGCTCTCTCACAATCCAACCAGTACCTCTGACATCTTCGGAGGGGACGATCTCTGCGACACTTCCCAGGGTACACCTTGACTTGTAGTGTCAGCAAAACGCGTTCCGTCACCGGAATCGCCCGCAACCTCAGCAGCCTCAACCACTGTTCCCTCTACCTTTAGGCGTAGTCACCTTGGTAGGGGGTTTCGCAAACCTGTACGTTTTGCGAACCATGTTGACGTTTCTTACTTTTGGGAATGATGTTATCTTTTTCAACATAACCTACGCATATTCGTACTCATCGTTTTGTCCACTGCTCCTCGGAGTTATGGTATGTCTGGACCTACAAAACAAAAAACGACAATTTTTATTTGGACTCTCATGCATTTGCAGTTATCTGGTGTGTTACCAGGTCCGCAACCCAAACGGCGTTTATCTAGACCCGGTTTATTCATATGATAACTCTCTATTTTCTTGAGTCTATCAACTTCGGACAACAGCACAAGAAGAAGAGAAAACCGAAGCAGCCACGCTCAGAATCGCAGGGTGCTTAAAATTCTCGGCTGTGAAATCATTTAGTCACTGGGATGCGTGGACACGATAAGTTATCCCTTTTCGCCTGTCGTGCGGATACTTCACGGTGTTTTACTACTTAACAGACTATCCGAACATGGTGCGTTGAAAGACAACTCTCAGCTACCTATCGTACAGCAGTGGACAAACCCACCCCCTTTTCTCTCAAGACGTTTTAGGGTTGGGCAGTCCGCTGCGATAGAGAAGAAACGCACCGAAGACTAAATAATCTAAATAAAAGAATCCATCCAGCGCAACAGCCAATATACAATCGACCCTTCCCCGGGCTCTGACATCCCTCATCCAATGTCATTATTCGTCGTGTGTATCACCCTGCAACTGTGGTCAGCCAGAAAAAAGTATACTTTCCTCTCTGTCTGAGATAACGAACGCATGTGTACTACTAACTAACCATCTAGGGGAGAGCCATGTAGCGACTCTAATAAGTCACATTTTTGATAGTCGCATTCACCTGCACGCTTCTGATAATTCTGGTTTTCTACTTACTTTTGTTTTAGTCAAGCCGTCACTTTTGTAATACCCCTCCCGGGGGCTAAAAACACAACTCGCTCCGTGCCTCGTTTGTTTCCATTGTCGATTGGTTTTCGACATTGAGTGTCGACTAAGTATTATCGGGTTGCACTGATTCCAACGAGATATATTCGAACGGCAGGACTACAAGCGATACGGTCACGGTGGGGTACTCGAAGGCTTAGAATCGTTATCAGACATGGGTACAACAATTAAAAGTTACACAGTAATAAACGATTAAACCGGTGATATAAAATTAATAACCAAACGTATGTACGAACAGAAAAAAACTGTGTCGAAAACGCAAGGCAAAATAGTGATATGGAACGAACTCACCGAAAACGGCAAAGTGTAACGACGCGTTCAAATTTATTCGGGCTCACCAATTGTTGGAACTAGTCCAACAGAATAATACCCAGTCTGTACTCACTATCGAAAACCAATCGACAATGAAAACAAGACTCAGCGCGTTGACCCTGGAAAATAGAGTGTACAGAGAAAACACGTCAAGCTAGCGAGGCACGGAGCGAGTTGTGTTTTTAGCCCCGGGACGGATATTACAAAAGGGATGGCTTGACTAAAACAAAAGTAGGTAAAAAAAAATCAAAAGTGTACAGGTGAATGCGACTATCAAAAATATCATTTAATTATAGGCGTTACAGTCTAAATTATACATTCAGCCTGTGTTGCTGCTGTTATTTCGGGTAGAAAACGGTCGACGAAATGTCACTTCTAAAAGTGATTGCACCTGACGTTATCACGTGGTTGTTTCTACCTACGGTATGGTGTAAACATGGGTAACACGTCCCACTCTATCATTAACAACGTGCGTACTGTTTTGTTTATTGCTTATTGACTATGCTTGAATGTAGCTTGCCATGTGTACGCAAGTCAGTGCTCACTTATCTGACGGATAATAATCAACACTGATGCTCGTTGTTGCTCCGACGAACCATTTTAGCTACAGCCCCTCAAATATTTTTATCATTGACGCTTATGATTCTGATGACTGTTGGTCTGGGTTTTCGCCAGCTGCCGGTTTCACTGATGGTTAGCAGGCAGTTTTCCAATTTTTTGCCTGTCCATATGCTCCCTTTAAGATCCCGGTGTGCCATCCTAGAAGTTTCACTGTTGTCAGATCACGGAGTCATCAATGTGGCCTGATGTTAATGACATTTCAATGCCGAGGAAGTACACTACCCTTCGAACGGTATATTGTTCACCGTGTTTTTTGTACTCCATGTTTACTGCACGGATTACCAGCCCTGGTGCTGAGGGTTTGTGTGATGATGGAGCTGTCGTAGTGGCTTCAGGGGACTCATCTGAATGGGATGCTACGGATTCCACCGAAGGGTAAGTTCGTTGAACTTTTCTGCAATTTGCAGAACTCGATTTAGATCGCGAGGTGTGCAAACAAGAACGCTGTTTCGGAGCCGGTCAACGCAAGCCGACCGCAGGTTACGCAGTCGTAGTACTCAAAGTCGTTTGAGTGTCAACGTCATCAACGGGAATCGATGTATTCCACAGACGTCGTCGTACGTTGGAGGGCGGATCGGCCAGGCCTATGGCTGTAGCCTCTTGGTTGTTTTGGAAAGAGCAGTCTTAGGCTACCTCTGAGGGCTATGCGCAGTGGAAACTGAAGGAAGTGCTTCCCGGTGTCAACATGATATTCATCGAGTTAGAAAGACAAGGCGTATTGAAGAACCGTATGAATTGCGTATGCCGTGCCACCGCTGGTTTGGTGAAGGATGGTTCCGTCGTGGACCGCTTTCGGTGGAAGTGTGAACCATGTGAGCGACATTACTCTGTTTGGAAATACTCCACATTTCGATACACGCGTCTTACGTTGAAAGAAGCATTCACAATTCTGCTACACTGGGCGTTCAACAACGGCATAACTTCCGCCACGACTACGTTGAAAATAAGCTTCAAGACAGTCGTTGACTTTCATCGCAGCGTGCGCCACGCATTGAGCATAGTAAGTCTAGACAGACGGTGAAATAAGTTTTAGGAAAAACGCTTCTGTTACGGCAAAGTCGGGAGGATTCGCAAAAAAGATGAAACTCATTCCATCGTTGAAATAGATGAATCGCTGTTTATGAAAAGAAGTACAGTCGTATGTGTCAAGTCCCAAAAGCCTGTGTACTTGGTGGCATAGGAAGAGAAACGCGGAAAGTGGTCATGGTGGTCTGCCCTGGGAACTAAGTTGATACGGTCACTCATTACCCATCATTCGAAGGCATGTCCGAGTAAGCCGTTTGCATTATTTATGTCATTCGCTTTCAGCCTTAGATCTTAATAATAACGGACAAAGGTAGAGTTTACAAAGCTTTGGATGGAATAGCTCATTAAGAAAACTGGACAATCGACCACTCAGTAGACTTGGGGGATCCCGAGAACAGGGTTATCACACAAAAAATGTGGAAAGATTTGTGGTCCATCGCCAAGAAGCACTTTCGTACCATATTTCGATTATACGAACGTCAGTTCCAGTCACACATTCAGGAGATAATTTGACGGAAACGTAATCCGGGAAACGATTGATTAACGATTGATTAATATTTTCACAGTTGTAGCAGCCCCTCCCAGTTGACTTAGGCAATGAACAACGTCTAAGTATGCAGTATGCGTGCCATTAGTAGCTTATCCACCTTATCGATTCGAGCTACGAACAACGTCTTAGTACGTGGTACGCGTGCCATTAGTAGCTGCTCCGTACATTTGGATTAAGCTTTCATCACCATTGTGCTTTTGCAACTTCAACAAAATGCATTTCTACTAAACTGAATAAGAACGGTGTAAGATATCTGGAACGGTCCGAAAAAACGTTTATCCGGATATCTTCCGTGTGTTTCCAATCAATGTTTTTTGTAGCTTAAGTCAACTAGACGGAGCAGCTACTAGTGTGAACACACACTGCAATCCCATGCTCCGTTAGAACGCTAATGTTTTCATCATCTCAATGAATCAGAAAAGCGAATGCGTGCAATAATTAATTGAAGTATACTATACCATTTACAACACTTCCGTGTGAGACAAGGTGAACAATAGTTCTGACGGTGGGAAATAACGTGGCGTGTCCCGCCTGTACCTAGAGCAGACTACCACGAACGCCTTGGGAAGTGACACTCACGATGGTACTTCATTATCACGTATTGGTTCCATCCGTCCACTGCAGTCCACATAGAAGTTCCATCATCCGTCACCTCTCTTGTGGATGGAGATAACCGCAATGTCGGTGGACGAGCCGTTCAGTTCATGTCACATGACGAAACGGCATTTTATTTGGGTTACTATGTTTGTTACAGCTCTGTGAACTTTAAGACCTGTAGGCAAACAAATATTTGACTCAATTTTCCCTTCCGTAAACGTCCACCTATATTTTCGTTTTATTGATGCTTTGTACGGCAAAATTTACATACGATCACCGACACCCATTAGTGAACAAGACGTCACTTAATTGTGTATCATGTAGTCTAGCCCATCTTGAAATACCGAGATCTCAGTATTATGTTGTATTGTGTTCGCTTGTAGTTGGCACTTACTTGCACCGAATCCAGCAGTGCTGGGAATTAAAAGTTATTCATCAAGCCAGCAGGCATTTGGAGTCGTTGCAAGGGAAATACATCACTACAGAACGGTATACACTGCGATAGATTTCAGAAGGTGAGCTACTTCAGGTGCATTGGTTTCGCCAAAAGTCGGCACAAGCAGCTGACACTGTCTACTATTCCTTTTTTTGTACGCTGAGTTGACGACATCCATGGTACCTTGTGTTTTTGTCCGTCATGGGCGCACAGCAAAAAGATCACATGCAGAAATGTTGTACCGGTGAGTGTAGAACGCTTAGTAATTCTGTCTCACGTATTCCATAGAAGTACAATGGGTGAGTACCGACGAAGCTCACCCGATATGAAACTGGAACTAGAGTCATTAAACATTACAAACTCCGTTGGCGCGGACCTTCCTCAAATACTAACTTGTCTTAAGCGTGTTTAAAACACTCGAACGATCTTCCGTCTGAACCCACTAGGCATTCTTCTAGAAATCACTCTCTAGCGTCATCGGATCTCCACTTACCCAAAACACTGTTAGGTCCACAGTGTTAGTCTGTTTCTCGTAGATGCTGTGATCCCCAAGAAGGGTGATACACTGTTTTAACGGTTGCATTTCAGATTAACGGCCGACCGCAGGATATCAAAACAGGTAAACTGACTAGATCAACGTGATTTCAGCTTCCAGCCCTAAACCCATGTATTGATTGATGAAATCACTGACATCACCGGCTTCCTAACGGTGTTAGCCTGAGGATGGGGAATCCATGGCATGAGATTCACCAAGAAGAGGATTTGAAACTGCGACATCATCAAGGCGTGAGACACCCATAATCGTTCTTTGTGCCATGAAGTGATATTCGGTTTGTGAAAAGTTTGAAACAGAGCGAATCTCCATATCGTTTACTTGATTGTTTATCTGTGGTCCATGAAAGCCCAGTCATGTAGCTTCACAAACAAACAGGCTGAAGAACGTATACCGGCCGCTCAATTGATTTTGTACTCCCCAGTGCGATCTCTCTCACATCTCTTCGTTCAAGCAAAAATAGGTCTCACGAATTCAAACGGTCCTGTTAGCTCTGATAGGTTACGCTGCTTGTGACGGCAACCTATGGACGGGCATTACTAACCCCACTAGACATGGGTTAGTAATTGTTGACTTCAGTCAGTGATACCCTCGTCATGCTTTAGTCGCAGTCGCGGTGCGTTTAACAGGTCGGGTGGACTCAGCGAGATTTTTGGGCCCACATTTCTCACTTACTGTCTTGTTGACAATTCTGTCGTCTGCCCTTGTGCATTTCTATTGTACTTAAATGCCGGCTGGGTAGTACTAGACAAGATATGGTTCGTTAGGAGGTTCAATAGTAAGTCATATCTCTGCGTCCATTCGCGAAGTTTGAGATGTCTTATTGGAAGATGTCCAATACTGATCTCTCCAAATTGCTTTATGTGACCCGTATACAGCTAACGTGGACTGACTAGACTGCTGGTCAAATCGTGTATGGTTATCAGGAACAGCAAAGTAAAAAGCATTGAACAGGGTGATACGTAAATTGATGGAAAAACTTCGTCGGACGACACTCTCTCAAGTTTCTAACTCAGGAAATTTTACGCCGAAACGTCTGGGTTCATCTACTGATCATGAGCCATATTATCGCATAACTTAGCTTCCAACCCGAAGGCACGTGACTTATATGTTCGAAAACTTCCTGATGTTTCAAACATCACACTTTTGGCGCCTGTGCATCATTTTGTCCATCAAAATGTTCATTGATTTTCTCATCTTTCGCCTTCTCCAAGATTAACTGTACACTTGGGGCTTAAACTGTGAATCTGTAATGCATTTTTCTCGAACGTCCCAAGCCATACGTTCTCTCTCCGCTCCGTACCGTCTGCGCACTCAACTTTTTAGAAGTTAAAAGGCTTACACAATTAACTATCAGCTTCGACGAATCTCTGGATTTATGTGCTTTCACGCTTGCCTCCCCTGTAAACTGAAAATCCCTGTGAGGCAGCACGACGGATCGGATACATTGGAATGACCTCCATTCAATGTGGTGGAACTCTGAACCAACGCATCTTCACGAGCTACTGTAGGCTGGTCTCTTTCATTTCCATCGCACTTGTGTTTCATGTTCGCTGACCGGACAGTAACTCATGCCCGAGCTGAGTCACCAACAACCAGTAGCGTGGAAATTATCGGGCAATAGTTGAATACTGAAGAGACCCAATTGCGAAAAATCTGGACTTCGGCTGGATTCGAACCAGCGACAGAAACAACATGCCCAAACGCGGCAAATGCTCTACCAGCTGAGCTACGAAGCCACGCCGGAAGCTCAGAAATTTCGCTGTTGATCCCATGTAACTGCAGTATTTGCAGTTGTTTTACGATCTGTTTTTCTACCAGCATATTATTTTCCGGTGTGGAATCTGGCTTGAATTTGCTTTGGTCGGCCAGAATCGTGTTCATTTTCCTGACACACTCTTTGTTGCTCGTTGTTAATTCACAACAACCACTTTTCTGGAGTAATTGCGGTTTGTTCTGGCCAGAATCAATGAAGCTCACGTTCAGACTACTACAAGTAAAAATGAAGGTGCGACAACAAAGAATCAGCCTGGAGGATCGAACGACGGAACTCTCGCACAAGACCCGCATTGCTATTGCACCGCTATCCAGCCACAGACTTTGGCCTGCACAAGGTCAATCTCAGTTGCTCTTATATCTTTACCCCACTGAACAAATCATTGTACTGTACGTCTTTTAGATGTCCCATATGTTGGTTACATTAATTACTGGTCAAATATTTCTCACATTGTTACACGTAACACATTCTGAATTGATACTACGAACTCTTACTTGAACTCTCCTTTGTTCATCTCTTGCCGACTCATTCAATCGTTTACGCCGCCGTATTATTGAATGATATATCAATACGTTTGCCAACGGTAAAATTCTACGTTCAGAGCTCACCTGGTCGCAAGTTGTATAATTTGCTAACCATTAATTATTTATGTACAGAACCAGTTTTATCCTGAGTAAACCTTCAATATTCTGTCTTGTTCTGTCCGAATCAAGAGGTTTACAGCTGCCTCGATAGACTGCGTATAGCCGTGAATCCTGACAGATTCCACAGTAGCAAAACTGGTGAAGCAAGTATATTCATTAATATATATTCAGTGGTACGCATGAGTGGAGTTTAAAGAAATACAATACGGTACGATACAATATTACAATAGTATATAATTAACTATGTAAACATGTTGAAAGATGCGAAAGTTAACAGACGCCGCCTCCGAGGATATTGAGTGTATATCAGTGGTAGTATGATGAAAATAAACCTTTTCAAGTTGAATACTGATATTACTCATCACCTACCGGAGAACAGCAGGGCTCACTTAACCCAAGAGATAGAATTGCATTGTAAAATCAAGCGAACTAAAGACGACCGGCTGAGAATAGCGCGTTGAATAAACAAGGAGTATATTGTCGACACGCTGAGCCGACGTGAGAGCTGGTAAATAATAAAAACCAAACGTTAACACAGTGGAACGGTAGGCGAGTGTGCAGTGCGAGTCGTTCGGTAAAGTGCGCGAGGTACTTGTCGGTATCTCTGCTTGTTAAAATAAACATTCTAGCACGTACAAACGTTCGAAACAAAAAGTTCAAATGGCGATCAGAACACCAACATAACCACTGACAGACAAATTGTTGCTGTGGCACTCATTGCCAAACGGTGCGCTTATAACAGCCAGACTACCAGATGTAGGATCAAGAGGAACTTGTAAATGCATGTTTCACATTACTGTAAGAAGAGCACTTCGAATTTACGAAACGCCGTATGTTGACTATTCAGCGATACAACTACACTGTGATATATACTTTCTCAATTTGGTTCGATGGATAACTTTGTACCTTTTCGTCACGTCTCACTAGACTATATAACTATGGGGAGGTTTCTTTTAACGTCCATACTCATTTAGTCCCAAGACTGTTCAAAATTAGCAGTTCTTATCTCTGTATTCCAAATGGTATTATATGCCTTGTCAGGAAGGCAGATGATGATAACGGCTTGGAAGAACCAAGCTTTATCTGCATGATATTCAAGGCCTTAGAAAGGATAAACAAATTTTGTACTGGAGGCTCGCAAGAACAGACGACAAATTCTGCCGAACAAATTAGAATTTTAGCCGATCTTTCACTGAGGAAGGAAATGTCAATGTCGCTACGACTGCAGTCGTTCATCATGAATAGGCATGTTTGGCGCATGCACAATAATATCATTCTGATAGATGGAAACACCTCTAGATTGGACAGTAATGGTGTTCATAACATCCTGAAATATAGCAGGTGATACATTCAGACCGAAGGGCAAAACATTATATGGTTGTCAGAGTACTAGAAGCCTCGTCAAGTGGAATCTGTAGAAAAGCGTCCTTAAATCGAGCTTTGAAAAATATTTTGAGCCATGAAATTGATGCAGAATGTCCTCTGGTTCAACAGTGGCACAACTCCTCTGCAAAAGGAATCTGTTGAGCGTGAGTCGGTAATCACCGCAAATTCGAGGCGTTTTACCGTCACGTTTAAGGCGGAATCACAATGGGTGTAGTTCAATAGGCCACGATCACTAAACAAACAATGGCAACTGTTAACACTGGACTGAACATCAGAAAGTGTGATTTGACAAGAACCAAGAATTGTTAAAGCGTGTCCAGTGATACCTTTCACAGAAACTTCAGAAGGTTTTATGATTACCGTCTTCATGCACTCTGCGAAATGAACAGGGATGAATGATTCAACGCTACCACAATGAATGTTCAATGTAATTAGTAACTAAATAGGTTCGTTTAATGTGACTGGTAGAATCAACAGAATTGACAGCAAGAGCAATAGAATGAAATTCGGAACTCAAGTTACCATCATCACAATTGGGGTGTGTAAAAGATTTTGAACTGTGCAGTAAAAACGGATTGAATGTGGCCGATTTTACCACACCTGTGACACTTAGCGTTACGAAATCGACAAGTCAATCGAGAATGTTTGCTACCACATGACTTACAGCTGTTCCACCGTCGGGTAGCATTTGAATCAGGTGCAGTTTGATTATTATCAATTGCATTTCGAATATTTACCTTTTCGAACCGCCGCCTTTGTCGACCTTTTGATCGTCCAACATTGTTGTTGTATAGGATCACCGGTCCCTCTCTCACAACAGCTTTGACATCCTGATATTGTTCTATCTGACTGGAAAGTGGAATTCCGAAGCTTATGTTGCAGATCACGTATATTTATTCTAGCGTTCAAGTAGTGGCGAAATTGAGTTTGTAATTGGTCTTCGAAATTACACCGAGCTGCTTGAGTCTGGATTTCGAGAATGAACTGTCTGATATCCTGATTTTCTTTTCTCACGAGCGTATGAAATTTGGCTCGTTCAGCTGCTTCAAAATTTACAGGTTGGACATGTGAAAACAGCAGTTTCTTCAAGGATTTGCAGGAAAGGAAATTGGTGAATCAGGAAATGACAAGGTTTTCACCAGGCTATACGCATCATTACCAATTGGGATGAGAAGTGAGCGAATTTTTTCTGCCTTCAGCTCTTTTCCCGCGAGACACCATATTTCGAAGCATTCTAACTGGTCTTCGACTTCTCTCGACGAATTATGAATATTGAAAATTTTAAGTGGACAGGAATTCATCACAAGAAATTACAGAAGTCGGCTACGCTAATTGTGACGGTCCCAAAGTGCATAAATGAAGTAATTGACCTGGCTTAACCCCGGAGATAAGTTCGACGCAGTAATAACACCCGAAACGGGAAAAAGCAGGTATTTATCTCTCCAGCGCAATTGTACAACTCATTGTCAACACTGCAATAAAACAAACAATAATGAGGAATAGGTTTCGTGACATTCAAACAAATTAGACCCGAGACCCGCAATCTTGCAAAATGTTTCCCCTCAATTTTGTTAGGCAGTCAAACACATACTTGGAGTGAATCGTAAACGTGGAATTACGATTAATACACTTCCGCACTATCATTCGTCACTGAAATAATTTGCTACAATGCTTACATTTTTGAAAGTTACCATGTCGCGACAGCAATCAGCTTAAGATGATCAAAGGAATATTCTCTGGTGTTGCTCTACCTGCTTAATCAATGGCTTATATTATGTGAGTTAGGTCAGTATAATAGAACACAGCGTTTATTTTGTAATAACACCAACACTGTGAGAGTGTTTATAGTGACCGGCGTTCACTGCAACAAGGACAGCAAACGCCCAATGAGGCAGGGCTGTGTTCACTAAAACGGATATTTGTTCCGTCCAGACCACAACTCTTCCTTGCATCACTGCATTATGCTCCGATGTAGTAACGCTTGCTCACACGACTTAATTGAAAAGCTTGTTGGTGTAAACCGTCGTACCTTGTTGAGGTATCTGTACGTCACATGTGCTTCCAAACCCTGTATCGCAAATCACTTGATTTTAACAAATTGGAGACCCTCTACAGCATTACTAAGAAACCTCATGGGTCATCTTAACCTGACGGGCAGTCACATAAAAGCGACAGCTGGACATCTCAGTATGGAAAAGATGTAAGGTTGTTGTTTGCTAGAACAATACACCCATCTAGATAAAATATTTTGGAAGGAACTGGTCGCCAAAACAATCAAAATTTAGGAAATATACATACACCACTGTAAGGCGAATTTTGTAATTTTTGAAATGATCTGTTTTATGCGAAAATTTCTCACATCGATCGACACTAGGACACTTCCATCAGATAACCAACCGTGTTCAAAGTCTGTCTTCTTAGCTGTCGACTCTGTGAAACCTGAGTGTCGTAGTTCAAATTGGGATCAGCTGGAACAACAAGAGAATGAATCGCCTCAAGAATGGACGTACAGCAACAACCCACACACGCGAGACACTTCAGCTGGCCTACTTTCAATTCGCGTTCAGTCGAGCACAAGCTGAGACTCATTTCTCATCACGCCTTGAACGGTCAGACCTTGGGTAAGGTTTGATGTGTGACCTAGTGGAAACGGCCAACAACCAATAACTTACCGCGCTTGAAAAGAGAAATGGCACCAACTTCTTCCCTTTGGCTGAAGAAAAAAGATGAGGTGCTGATTGCGTGGACTAAGGAATGACTAGCAAGCAATGAAGCTAAGCGCAAAAGAAGTCCATCCGAAGATATGTTCAACTGCCAATAACTGGAATGGTTGACGCATACTTCACAGCAAGACGGTGATCGGAATAGTGTTCATTATAGTGGTATACAGGCAGACTGACATTTTCAATTTCCTTCAGAAAGAGAGGCGAAAATTTTTCGTTTGGTCATCACAAAACGTAAGAAGCTAATCTATTATGGCGGAGGAATCACCACAGTTTTGAAGTCAAGTGCACATCCAGTCGAAGGATCAGAACAAACAGATATTCTCCCTAGTGAGCAGTAAGGATGTTCGTTGAAAAATAGCAAATACATTTCATTCAGTGAGTCTCAGCTTTTGTATTCCCATAGACCCTTCCAGCACTGCCAGCAAAGCAGAAGAACTCTAATTGATCCGGAGCGTTGCTCGACTTATGAGTTCACTGTGTTTTGAAAGACGACCGGAGTAGAATGATTGCGAAGAAGAGATATGGTATATTGTTACTAGAAAACCGCAAGGCCCACCCAAATGTTTTCTTTCAAAAATATTTTCCCTGGCCTATTTGCCATTAAGCACGTGGTAGCTTAATAACTATTGGATGCAAATGATATTCAACTTATGGAAGGTTAGCATTGGAAAAGTCCTCTTTGACAAACTTTCAAAGTGACAATCTCAGTAAACATAGCAGGCGGATTATTAATGAAGGCAGAATTCTTCCGTCGGTCAGTGTGCGACCAACTGGATAAGTGATGTTCAACTTGAAATTAACCAAAATCATGACTACGCATCAGCAAAGATTAGCTTAATTAAATTCGGCATTAGGGAATAAAGAATAATGCTACAGGATAAGCTGCAACTTCTGTATCGAACGTAAGTGTAGTGTGATTATCACCTCGACTTGCCTATCCACCATAGTAAATAGAGTTGAGATTGGATTAGTGGAATGTTGAATGGACCGGTGCATTACTACAGCTTTGTGTGTGGAGGTGCGCAATAATGGGCAAACGAGATATCCAAGGTTGATAAAAGGCCTACTGCTGGGTCCCACCGGGAACTTATCGGTGGATTGATTTTTTATGGTCGTTTCCTTTACAAATGCAAGCAATAGCCTCGGACGTTTTCCGATCCGCTCTATTAATGCACTCACCGATATAAAACTAATCAGTACTGCGTGAGTCACCAAACTTTGTACTACAATTTCTGTCCAAACCTGTTGGTGCTGTTGTATCTCAAACATCATCCAGGGTTTGATAAATTTTTCAGTGCATTCGTTGTTTCCGGTGATTGAGTATCACGTACGTCGTGCAGAATTCAGAGAGCGTTACACACAGAACTTTTGCAGAACGAAGAAGAACGCGCAATTTAATCGTAAAAAATCCGAAAGATGTATAATTTTGTAAGGTGCGCATCGCCCAACGAAGTAGCCAAAACACGTCAAGCCAGGTCGATCGATCGACCCGGCTCGGATGGTATTGTTCCGCTCAGCCAATCAGATTGCAGCCGGGTGGTCGAATGCCTGCACACTATCTGAACTCGAGTTTGGCTTCTGACAACCTTCGTAATTTGATTGGCTCTAACGACCTGACTGCTATATATGGCCGTCTCGTCTGATTTGTCGTGCATCTTGTCGGCCAAATATGGTAGTCGTTTACCCTATGTAGTTAGGGCGCGTGTGACCAAATTTTGTCTCGGTTTTTAGTTAAATGATTGGGCACGTAACAAAAGAGAAGACGCAATAAAGTTAAATGACAAAATGTAATTCACGTTGTGAGTTTATCTCAACGAACGTGTCAGTAATTATTTGCCGTTAATCCCATTTTCGAATCACCCAACGCGGTTATGCGAAGCGCACTGGAGCTTTGTTTACCGTTGGTACAAAAAGAACTTATTCCTAAGAAATAAACAAATGTAAAATCGAGCGAATCAAAGCCGGCCGGTTATGAATAACGCAACGAGTAAACAAGGAGTATATTGTCGACCCGCGAGGTCAACGTGAGAGCGAACGATGAACAAGACGAAGCGGTAGAAGAGCGGAGCGACAAGCGAGCACGCAGCGGGGTCGTACGTTCGAGTGCGCGGGGTACTTGTCGGTATCCATACTCGTTCAAACAAATGTTTAAGCACATACAAAAGTTGGAAACCAAAAGAGTACAAATGGCAATCGTAAGCTCTAACATAGTTAGTAATAAACAAATATTGTCGCTACAAAACAGAGGCATGATGTCATTCCGTTAAGCAACTGGTTTCACAAAATTCCGGAGCAAAGGGACCCAATGAAACTGATTCACCCAGATACAGTCGCAAATGCACACACGCCTCATTTGTGGTGTACATGTTACAATAATTGATGATGTATCTAACAGCACTTTCCTGAGGTTCTATTTATAGATAGTACAGAAATAAATCCACTCTTTGTTAGGCTTGGTAATACATTTATAACCTAATCAGCATCTCAGTTAACATTCAGAAGGATACGTGAGTTCTGAAATGTAAAACTGGAACTGCTGTCATTCAAACTGCTTGTGAACACGCAAATGAGAGAGAGGTAGGCGGTGATTGTGTCCAACCTTCAGTAGGTAGTGATTGGACTAGCGACTTATTCTTAATTTAATGATGTTGGCAGAAAGGTACTGTCCAGTTGATACACGTTTATAATATATGGAATTACTGCAAGCCTACGATTGCAGCCATCCAATAACATCATTCACTTGAAAACCTAGGGCCCTGGAACACAGTGAGAAACTCTGTGCATAGACTGATAGATAGGTAATTCACATGTGAAGGTGCCACAGGTTACATAGCCTTATGTCACAAAAAGTGTGTCTCAACTATTAGAGTCGGTTGGCTAGAACTCGAGAGTGAGTTCATTACCAAATTTCTACTGTATACAAAGGACAGATGAAAGTAGTTAGATAGTAGTCGTTTTCACTATGCTTCTAATTTTCAGCGGAATCCGCAGGCCAGTGGAGATGGTGAACAGTACTTTAAAACACATCTCGTGAATTCATGCTACCACAAGACTAAGGATAATGTAGAAAATGTTATTACAAAATTAGGTTGTTTAACGTTTAGGAATAAAAGGTAGAAATGATATAATCTGATGTCATGTCTAAAAGTCGTTCGTCTTCTATCTTTGTACGCAACCTAGATAGAAATGAAAATCAGAAAGTGCATGATAAAAAAACGACAACTTGAATATTTTCTAAACTAGATGGTAAGGACGAAGATGACTGATTAAAATCCACCTCTGTGACAAAGAGGGATAGTTGATGCTTGAACAGATCGGACACGCAAGAATACAAGCACCCAGTGAAGTGCAACTCTTGAGAAAAACGGAGTGGGATTTAGGAACCGCAGTCATGTTTGATTCAAACAGACCATTGTGTTTTGCAGCACAAACGACATTAGCTGAGCAAACATCTGAATGAGATGTTATCCAGAAAACCATAAAATCTGCTGTATGTACAGTATTGCATACTCCAGTTGAATGTCTTCAGGTTTAGATCGATACTGTTTGTAGCAGGTGAACAGTCAAGCGTATGTGCAAAATATGCATGCAGACAAATGCTGATTATCATGGGGATTCTTATGAAAATTACATTTTCTTTTATCGGTACAAGGAGTCAAAAGCTACTGGAAGCGCAAAACTGATTTTGTGGCTGTCGCCTCATATCAAGGCATTCGTTTGCAATGAACTGTCATATTTAGAAATGACAACTTCTGATAACTGTAAGCATCGCACTTGAACTGGAACCCTCGTGTAAGTAATAGGGAAATGATATCCGGATGACTGATATTATCCATGATACAGTTGCACTGGTTATTTACCGTTGTTATCGAACCTAAATGGCTTCAGACTGATCTGCTGTTTTGATGTTACATGAGTCGGGGTTTGAATATCTGGTCCATCGATTAAGTCTTTACTACATAAATCTCGACCACACAACCTACCACATATTTCTGAACATTAGGTGCATAATATTCACAGTATGTCACCAGAATTCTGCTAATCCTCTTGGAACTTTGCGGCAGTTTGGTTCCTATACAGATTGTTCAATTGTTCACCATTAATCGTTAGCATGCAATAGCTCGACCGAAGCCCAAGAAGTACGGATAAAATACCTTGTAAGCGACTCGAAACTCATCTGGAAGAAATAGATTTTTACAGCACTAAATATACCGTCGTATTTCTCTTTCCTGATGAGTAATTTTTTCCAGAAAGAACCGGAAGTAATGCCAAGTCCATCCTATCTAATCAAGTAAAATGTCGTCCAGCAAATTCATATACATTTGGACACTTCCTAAGCTTTTGAGTATTGATGATATTGTTCTCCTTTTCAAGGCTGTTTTGTGATACTATCACAGCAGGTGGCTCAGAGCAGACGAACATAGAGCACCGCAGTGCATTTCTGACAATGACGAGGCTTACATGTCGTTTGACTCAGTTGATTACAATGGCCGTGTCAAATAGGTTCTGGCTTCAAAACTGTTTTAGTACACACCTAAAGTTCGCCGTCAGCATGACAAAGTTGTGGTACTTAAGCAAACGGAGAGAACAAATCGATTACAGCTATAAACCATGGATAATCAGTAATGCTTGCATGTTACTGTACAAGCTTGAAGACGGAAACTAATTGGAAACTATCGTCATGAGACACTAACTTGCTTATTATTATTATTATTATTATTATTATTATTATTATTATCATTATTATTATTATTAAAAAAGGTATCCAAAACTATCCGCGATTATCTAATCACTGTTGCAGTTTAAAAGTTTTCAAAGCTTCCCGTTTAACAGTGGAAACAAAGGCGACTGTCATCAATGCATTCTTGAACCATCTAAAAATTGCAATGTTCTGCCCGCATATGTAGTCAACATGGTAACGACAACTAACTGAACAGTCTTCTCTTGAATTAAAACTGTGCATCTTCTCATACTCTTCAGCCGTCTTTCGCCTAAAACCCAGTTCCACGGCAACTCGGTATGAGAGCAAAGCTAATGATATTCCGCCCATCACGAACTCAACTGCTGGCAGTTCCAGCGTTACAAGCTTAGGTGTTCATCCGCTGAGCAGATGGCATTAAGCACAGTTCGATCGCTCGAAAAGCCACGTGATCAGTAATTAAATTATTGAGGATTTTCTACAAAAAAGGGGAGATAACACTTTTTGCCAAGGTATTCAAATTTTACCCCGCGGGATTCTACTTAAGACAACGCAGCCAAGTTTACTGTGAAGTACTAATCACTTAAGTGTCTAAGAGGGATTGTTTATTGAGTTACAATTTAACAGCCGACTATCTGATGAAAGGGAAAGCAAACTGCAGTTTTACAAGTGCGAACCCGTTAATCCAGTTCTCTATCATTGGTTGGTGATCTGTCATCATACGGCACGTGCAGTTCTGCTGAACATTTTTATAAGTAATCATCCAGTATATTCATCTGAATGACCATAGTTAATGGGTATTCAGAGATTTTGACCGATAGTCACTGAATATGAGGCCATTGTATTAAGCTAGCCTTCCAGCCAGCACATTTGGAAAAGCTTTAACAGATCCGAGTTTCACTTGGAAACGCTGCAGATACCTGCCTCGATCAGGATGGGAACGCCTGTCCAGGTTCTCATGAGATGACTGCTTTGATCGTCGGGTCATCATATCACTTTGACACAACCGAATTACTCTAAGCACTCAGCCACATTCACTTGTAAACAGCGCTTGGCCTTCTAATCTCCTCGAGAGGAGATAGCAATTATATTTTAAACTCCGATCGGTGGCCTCGCAATTAGGACGGTTCTGCAAAGTCTGATTGCGGGTTAAAATATTTGCATTGCTCAAAGAAGATAGTAGCCGCGAGTTCAGAAGGGACACTTCGGTTAAAAAACTGTCACTTCTACTGTACATAACTCAACAAAGTCAATCCACAACCATGCAAAATAGGGTTTAACTGTCGATCCGGGAAGGCATATTCACTACCGATGAGCTTTACTAAAGGTAGATTTGGAGTCTAATGGTACTTTTCGAAATGAACCTAAAGGGTAAATCTTCATGAGTGTGATGACTGTGACCAACTGGGAGTTGTGACTTATTTATGAACGATTGTTGTTGCCCGCGACCACCGACCACTCATTGCACAAAACAACTGACATTGTTAACTGGATTAATTCAGTGAAGTTTTGATAAGCAACTAACCCCATATACCCTAATCGAATTTGTTTTGGCTTTATTTTTATACACTTAGTGATTCCTTCAGTCTGTGTGTCATATAGTCAATGTACGTAAATGAAAGTTGATCCATGTCACAACCAAAGCCGGTCGATTAATGTAAACCAGTGTTCCGTTTGTATTACTTTTCCCATCGACCAGCTACGTTTTACTGTTACGCCAATTCGGACACTCGCCAAGTCACGTGACTAGTCTGCAGTTGCACAATGTAAACATTTCATGGTGTGCAAGCCGACAGCACGTTGTTCAAAGTCCCTTGGTTTACCCTTTGTTGTCCACTGCACACAACTATACAGCAGCCAAGTAGGACAATAAAAGATGATGTATTGGATAGAAAAATCGTTTTTGGAAATGGGCTTTCCAGAATGTTGGTTTTGGTCTGGTTTACTGGAACGCGATTAGAAAACCCTGTGATAAGTGAAAACCAAAAAGGATTTATAACTTTGACTCTTTTTCTTTGGTTAGGCAACCACAATATGAATGTTGGTTTTCAGCCTACGAGCGAAAGGATGTGCAAGAACTAAGAAAACTGACGATTCCACTCTTAGGACGTTTTAAACTCTTGTACGTTAAGCAGTTTGTCGAACCTCATTGCTTTTTGATAAATCGCCCCCTCATTGTCAGATATTTCACCACGTCTTTCATGTACAGACTACTGAAAAGTAGCTTCATTGACATTATAGATTTTTGTTTATTCGTAGTTGACATCTTCTAGACGACACTTTCTCAACGCATTTTCTGACAACAACCCTATTCTATGACATGTTGAACAGTCCTTCGAAACACATCCACGCCTCTGGCTGCTGGGATTGGTGTAGGTTGCGATTCCGGGAAACATGAATAAGTCACGAATAGCTCCAACGTTTGCCGTTCAAAACTTCCAGATCAACCTATGATGGA
>LOND01000606.1:111282-134171 GCA_014220965.1 Paragonimus kellicotti | reverse complement strand
AACCAGTCAAATGACAAAAACTACCAAGAATATGATAGCACCAAAGAAAAACGGTGTTGGCAAAGAATAAATGCAAGAGGTATGCTCACTAATAAAACGAAAGACGCATCAAAAACAGGGCAATTCACTGACATGTGGAGGGCCACTGAGTTGAATAGGTCACCGCAAACAAAAAAGGCGTCACACATGGTTGGTTCCGACGACGTCCGATGAATTATAACACACGCAGCACAGAGCAGCCGAATGTTGAGCGTAAGTAAATCAGCACTTACGCGCGGCTAAATAGTTTCACCGTGTAATTGAGCCACCAGTCATGAATCCACGCAAAATGACAGGACAAAGGCGGTGCACGGAACTCCTGTTTATCTTTGTAACCAGTCAGATTCAGAAATGGTGATGATGCTTTTAAACGAAGGTACAGATGGAGTTAGCAAAATGGCGTATACGAAACGTGCAGAAATGAACTGCAAAATGCAACTTTGAATTTTGATCACTACAACTGTCGCCTCACATGATTCTTCGGATGGTCGTTGGTCCCAACCGGCGTCACCAGGCCCGCCATCTGGGCGGATGTCCTTTATGAATTTGAACTCTTCGTCAACGTCAGAAAGTACGACTTGGTTGATAGCGTTACTTCTCCCTCCGTCCTTATAATCCACGCTTAAGCCAAAGTGTTGGGTACGAGTGTTGCCATTCCGTAAAACTCCAACGAGTCTCATTAACGTTTTGAGTGGATTTCCCAATTCTTACAACCGCAAGAGTAATCCGAACCGGTAATATACACCACGCAACACCACACTGCTAAAAAAGGATCACCGATGCATGCGCGATCACACCGGATTGATACCGCAAACCTCCAGATTACGCAGGCTGAAGTTGAACACATACTTTTCCTATGTAGTATCCGGCCCCTGAGTAGCAATCGGTCATTTCAGCTGCGCAGAGTAACCCGAAGATCCATAGATGATCAGAGACCACGTTAGGACTATCACGCTCGGAACGACTCAGCGGCTTCGGATCGCCACACAGTATCACAGATTCCGGACTCTGTATTGGGACTATCCGTTAAGAAGGTGACATTTTAAATATGTCATGTCTGGGGGTTGCAACAGCTCCTTGTCGCACCGGAAGATGTCCGCAAAAAAGAATCAGGCTTTCCGGGATATATGTATTTCTCCCCAAAACATGAGCACCACGTGACGCGTCACATACCTTCCAGCTTTTCGGTGAATTTTTACGTGGATTGGACTCTGCCTATACCCACTTGGATGATGTTCCGTTTGCCGGAGAATCAACGGCGAAACACCTGGTATATGTTCGCGGAGGTTTACGACGTTTTCGAAACCACGGTATAAGTACAAACGCATCCCTGTAACCTTCGGCGTCTGAACGCTAGATTTTCTCGGACACGGCGTCGGTCTGTCAGACATGTCACCTCCATCTGAGAAAATCGGCGCAATCACATTCTTTCCGTTTTCATCTATAACGAAGCAACTTTATCGCCTTCTGGGCGCGGTTAACTTTTACTGTCGCTTTATTCCGAACTGTGCGAACACACTCGCCCCTTTGAGAAATGTGTTCGACAGTTCCAACAAAATCATAACATTGACCTCAGGTGCAGTACGAGCGTTCCACGATATCAACGCAGCCGCAATCAACGTTGTCAACGTCCATTTTATGCAGTCGGACCCTGACACCTGTCTGCTCCTCGCGACCGATACGTCCCATTCAGTAGATGGCGGTGTCGTTCGGCAGCTAGTGCATAATAAACTTCTACCAGTTGCGTTCATCTCATACTGGCTACAGCCAGCTCGAACGAAATGCAACAATTTCAGGCTAGAACTGCACACTAGTTACTTTGGTGGCCAACACTTACATCATTTCTGGGGATGTCGGCATTTCGTCATCTTCACCGACCATGAACCACTGGTGCGATACTTTCATGCCAAGGCCAACAAGAACTCGCCAAGAAAGCCTGGACACGTCGACATCGCTTTTCAGTTCTCAACGAATGTGTGGTACATTAAATTCAGCGATTCAGCGATTGATACACGGGTTCGAGGCAGGGGCCCAAAGTACCCGGATCCAGTCGGTTTTTCTTGCTCAGTGTCAAGCGGGCTTCTGTTGATCTGAAATGCAATCATTGAAAACAGGGTGTAGCACCGCTCTTGGGGATTACAGTAAATACCAAGAACAGAGTAAGGTTACATGAATAATGGATTTTTTCGTAAATGAGAATCAAGTAATGCTTTAAAGCGATCTCTGGAAGTGCTGCTAACGACCTCAGACGGAAGACTGTTCCAAAGGTTAATAACCCTGTAAGAAAAGAACTGCTGCCTAAGGAAGGTCCGAGGACGAAGCTTGAAAAGCTTCCTGTTGTGTCCTCGCCGGCCGTCATCATTCGCTATCATGAAGAACTGTTCAACGAGACCTACTCTAAAGAAGAAGTGTGTGAGAATTAAATCACCGCGGAGTCGTCGATATTCAAGTGGATATAGATCAAGAATTTCAAGTCGAGACTCGTACGCGACATTTCTCAAGCCCGTGACTAGTTTGGTAGCCGCGCGCTGGACACGCTCAACAGCTAATGTCTTTCTTCAGGCCGGTATACACGACCTGTGACTGTGACTGTGACATTGTGGCTGCTGTACTATCTCGCCCAAACGTGGCTTACTTATGCCCATCGCCTCCCCTAGATACGACAGGTTCGACCACGTTACAACAAAAATGTGATTCCCTGAAATGCCTGAACTCATCGTTGAAGTTGTTTCCCGTTTCCCATCCCGAAAATGACGTGCACATATTTTGCGATTTATCCACAGGAAATCCACGTCCTGGCGTCCCGGAATCCCTCGGACATTAAGCGTTCGAACGCTTCTGCTCACTCTGTCACTAGGTAAGCGCGCCACCAAGTAACTCACCGCCACCCGTTTAGTATGACTCCTGCCGGTGAAGCAGGGTTCGCGAGCACACCATCGGGAGCTTAGACACGTTTTTACTCCCGGGCACACGTCTCAGACGTGGGTAGAATGATATCATAGGCTGTAACCGTAGTCCCACTCCCTCTTGCGAGACGTCATTTGTCGAATCATCTAGTTTAAGTGGTGTTCGCTGTCCCAACCTGCACACGCGCGTCCACGCAGTCGCCAGCTCGAAAAACCTCTTTCACACCCAAAAGCACGCACGCAGGCACCATACGCACATACAACTAGTTGGCATGCTCCAAATGGATGTGATTCAGATCAGTCGAACACAAAGACAGGAAGAACGCGGTTGCATCAGAATCAGAACAGAGAACAAACGATCCAATTGAATAGGGCTGGAGGGTCCTGACAGGCGCTACCTCATTAGGCTTTTAACATTAATCTCAATAATAAATATCTCAGAATATCGATCCAGTCTTATCATTGACCGCCTGTGAGATATCGATATTCGTTCGTTTTTAGTGAGTACATGAGTTATCACGGTGAGAAGTTCCACTACAGAGCACTTTACCTCCATTAGTTGGTTTCATGCACATCCTAATCGCGGTCGTTAGGTTTACCCATTGGCCTATAAGAGACGGTTCAACCGAAATTGTGGCGAAGACACTCACCGAAAACTGGAACGGCGTCGCTTTAGCCATAACAATGGATCGTGACACAATCCCAGTCTGGTCCGTTCCACGAACTGACGCAACGTCTGGATTGTATTCATGTACGCATAGAAGCATATTACCTGTGCTCAAATGGATTAGTTGAACGCTATCATCGCCAACTGAAAGCGACCTTGTCAGCCCAGGGAAGAAGCTACAAAATGTAGTAAGTCACTTTTGTTAGCTCCACTGGGAATTCGTTGTACCGTTATGCAAAATAGGGACAGCACTACGACAGAACTAGTCTTTGGAGCCACCCTTCGCCACCCAGCAAAACCGTTGGAAGCATGTCGAACACAGGGGGCTGAGGCAAAAATTCTGAAGACCATTATCATATTAATTCATGCTAACTATAATCAAATTCAGTGAGCTATACTTGTACCACGGGTGTTGTTAAAATTTACTTGAGCACACTCATAATTCGTGTCACCTACCAATAACTGCACCATAACGTTGTCTGCGACAAGTGAGCTGAAGGTGGCTCACTTCTCGCCATTATGTAATATTTTGGATTGATTGGCGTTTTCCTGTTGACTCTGGTGCATAACGTGCTCGTTAAAGTAATAATGCTACATACGGCAGCAATACGTACGCAAAAATGGGCATGAGCGAATTTCGACTGCGAGTTAGTTGCTTGGGGTCCGAATATAAGGTGAATATTTCTTGGTTAATTAGTGCAAGTAACCAGATGATGTCACATATGTCTTGCAACTAGAAGTGCTTTCAATGAGTGCAGCGATCTCCATAAAAAATTGATGATTTCGAGACACGTCTTTTGAACTTGAAAACGGTACTTTACGGTAGATCGGGCCACAGCGTTTAAACAGGATCTAGAAGACTGTTTCCAACAATCCCGCACAAGAGCTCTCCATTAGTCAGTGTTCCTTGTGATATTAAAAACGCATCACACAACTCTCCTCGGGGACGCTGGAACGTTGATAGGTACTCCTCGAGACCGCCCTAGAAAATCAAATGGCTTTGATGTACCTACATATTTCGGATCGGAAAAGCAGCTATTGCTCGAACTCATTGCCTAGCAATAGTAACTAAATCTTCGTCTAGATAAACTCGCACATTTTGGTCTATCCTCAGTCAACGCGCCGAAAAAAGAAGTATGGGGTATTTTTCGACGCACTATGTCTCCCATGACACCAGAACCATTCAATTTGAAGGTCTCCTGCGGATCATTGAAAACATGCAATGTAGGAGCGCTCCTGGCGGATATCCCCACTGAATGTCAATGCTTATTAGGGGATGCTCTACGGTGTGCCACGGGACGCGTGACTGGTTACAGTCTTCGAGGCGTTACTTGCTATGTTCCTGCTCGGCGACTTGCCAAGCAAGACAAAGGGCATTCCAATTACTTTGTCTGTGATAAGTATCCACAGAAAGAAATTCGGGTTGCTGGTCCTTCGTCTTCCATCCAGGACACACCAAAATTTACTTGTCAAAGCAACCAGGCTCATCGTTTCAGAGGTTACCCGTTCTGCAAAATCCTGGCTGATAAACGGTCAACATTTCCACTTGAATATGCACCTAGTGTGCCTCGAAGTAGTGAAACGGATGTGTAAGTTGTTTTTTTTAGTTCGGCTCATTGCACCCTGCGTCTAAGCTTGAACGGAATCACGTCGATGTCAAAAAGCATGTCTGCTTTACAATATACTACTCCGTGCGACTTTTCCGGATGTTGCAGAACGTCTGTTGAGGTTGAATAATGCGAACCCACTGAGATCCGTAAAGTTTATATTATACATAGGATCTCTTGCATTCAGAGGCTTACTGGATCCTTGAAAATGTGGTAATTTGTACATATTCTGTCTCTTATACACACCTATCTCAAAAGTTCAGACAGCTACACCAACATGCACGCTGTAGAGCGCAAAACAGTACAGCAATAGTGAGGTGCTGGCTCTGACTGCATCAATGGACTGACGAATCTCAACCTCCACTCAACAGATGAGGAGCGGTATGAAGATGCTCATCATTATAAATAACCGTTTTTAGAATTCTTGTGTAGAACAGTTCTGCCGATGGAGATGAACATGAAGAATCGAGGAAAGGTAATGACCGTCATGTTTTGATTTGTTCCATTCCTCCACCACTGCCACTTCCTCATTCTAAAATGCAAAAGTAATGCCGTTGTAGAAAGTGCCACTCATTCAAATGTAACTTTATGTCCTTTTAAACCCAACCAATGCAAGAGCCACCCACAGTTCCAACGCCGACACGCCACAGCCCAATGTTCCCGTTATCTTCCCAAGCACCATCCACCCAACAGGTAGACGATGCTCATAATTCATGTAGCTGTTTTTGTAGTTCACGAAGTCGCGTCTCTCAAAATTATATATGTAGTCTCTATTCTTCATCTCCTTCATGCATGAACGGCAACACCAGTCATTCCGATCAGTCCGAATGCATATCCGTCAACCCGTAAATGTATATAATTTACCCTTGTTTTCTCCTGTTGGATAGGGATTTAGAGACGGTTAAAGGTATCACAAACACATCATTATCCAAGATGGTGGGGTTGTATCCATCCTGTCAATCCTGATATGTGAGTTGCAAACCTCGGGAGTTGAATTAATTCGCTGTTTGCCACCTTTCAACAGCACTCAACAACCCGTCGTGCCATTAAATTTCCGATTACCCACCACAACAACGGAAGTCTTGAATTCATGAGAGACGGGGCTTGTTAAGTGACATGTCTACGACAGTGTCGAAAGCTTAATCGTTCGTTTGTTACCTACCTTCTGCAGATGAAATCGTTTGGACAACATGGTAGAATTGACATTGCTGAAACTGTGTGCCACATGCTGTCGTTCCTCATCCATCAAAAACTTACTGTTCCACCAAACCAGACGGGGGCGTGTAGAAATAGGATGGTGTGTGATTTGTTATCACTCGACGTAGCCAGATGTTTTTTGTCAGGTGAAAATGCGTTTATTGTTAAATTTGTCATAGATGCCATAGAGTCAACAGAAATTCACTGATCTGTCCAAGGGTGAATTCTACATCCATACACGACGTTAGTTTCGCAGTGTACATGACAGAGGAGACGGCCGACTGAAACGGTCAAAGCAATTAGCGAATACTGAAGTAGAAGGCGATTGGGCAGGAAAATCTTTCCTGATCTCAAACTTATCTATGAATGTGGGGGCGAAAATATTACGCCTAAGGCATTCTACACCGACTTATAAGTACACCATTGCTGGAGGCCGTAGGAAGTACTCCTTGTAATTATTTTCCTACATACTTCCTGCGCTATGAATGAGACAACAAATTTATTTTATTGAAAAACACCAGACTGTTGTTTGCGTTTGCGTGCTGTTTGACTTAAGTCAAGGCTTTGGGTTAGTTGATACTCACGTGCTGTTGACTATCAAAATGTTGGAAGCAATACAAAGTGTAGTTTAACTCGTTCCGCAGCGCTTTCACTGAGCCTTCAATGCCACTTGAACTAGTCAATTTCGTAAGTACGTTGGTAATATTTAGGTTCCGGACATTCCACTAGTATAATGTTTCATTCACACCATCTTCAACGCGGATCTGAAGGTGCTGCCAGCGTATCCGCGTTTTTATCCAAAGCGAACGTAACCGTCAGGTTTGAACACTAGAACAGCCAAACACATGTGCCTATCGAGTATAATCAGTAAAATGATAGTACAACTTATGTATCCTTCCTGAATTTTTTTCTCAATTTACTTATTGATGGCGTTGGGAAACGTTGGATATGTAGACCGAGAACAGCGAAAAACAATTGTCAGGAAAATGGCCAATCGCGAAACAGGCTGAACAACCATTTTACAAATTGTTGGTGTGTCCCGCGCGGGCCCCACCCCATTCAGTTACTCGGATCTCGCAGCTGCAACAACATTTTTGGCTTGGCATGTCAGGCGCTTCGAGTACCCATGGCTGGCGTCCGATTTACATTGACACTCGGACACTGATATCCAGGACACATGCCATCAGTGTTGAACACCCGCTATTCTTCCTCGTACTTAATGATGCGTTATGGGAGTCGTCGTTGAAGCCTGTGCACGATAATTCGCCTTAGTGACAAATCTTTTATGATCGACAGGAGTGGCAAGCACCAGTCCAACTCTATCGATTGCCTCAACTCCACGTTTGTCGGTCCATCCAACAGCATTCCACAAGACCCCTATAACTCCTTGGTTGAAAGTTTGAAAGGAGCCACCTCTGATGGTGCTCCAATACCTATGATCCGCAAAGGCACAGACAGGAGGGTACATTCCTTTAAACACATGACTGATTGTGAACAATGCTGCCATTTCAATGGGGCGTCTTTACTTTTATCTCTTACAAACTCCCTGGTTGGGGGTTCTGTAGTGTTCTTTATACATTTAAGTTATCTTGTACCAACTTACGTGGTTGCGTGGCTGCCATGATTTGTGACCAAGACGTCGTTTTGGTAAAGAGCTGGTCACGCGTTCCTTGACAGCATATTTTGCTCTAGTCCGGCCAGCGTCCTATTTGGTTGAGTGAGCTGTTTCGAATGATATCGTGACAAAGTTCGTCTTGCCTGAAATGAAACACAGCTCCCTTCGCCACCATCATGAACGTTAGTCAATCTACGAACCCTGCCCGCTTAATATAATGGATGTAACCAGTGATCGGTGACCTAATTTGTCTCTACACTGGCACAGTTTGGTCCATCTACTTGGCATTTCTACACTATCTTAAGAACTATTTGACTAGCCTTTTAGTTATTTACTACACCACTGTCTTTGTCAGTTCGGTTCACTTCGATGCAGGTCAAATAGCCCGAAACCATTGCCAGCAATATGCAGTTCCATTAAAATGTCAAGTGAAAGAGGCGTACTGCTCTTCAACAACTACGCAGGATAATCGCCCGTATAGTGTCCACAATTCACAGTTATATTTCATAATTCATTTTGTACATTTCTGTATATACCGTTTTGTTAACCTCATCTGTACACTTGTTTGAAACCATCAACTCACTTTTGAATTTAATCGTCAACACGAATAAACGGGAGTTACCGCGCACCGTCTCTGTCTTCTCCATTTGTGCGGATTTTGAGCTGGTAAAGCAGTTGCACGGTGAAATATTTTAGCTCCGCGTATTGGCTAATCCGTCGACGCTCAACGTTCATCATCCCACGCCGCGTGTGGAATTATCGTCGGTCGTTTTCCGAACTCACCCCTGCGCTGTCTTTCCTCTCTTGTATTGGTCTATTCAACTCAGCGGACCTCGACTTACCAGTGAGTCGTTCCTTTTTACCTTCTGTTTTGTTTGTGCGCTTACCTTTTGAGCCTACCCGTTACCGTTACAACTTTTTTCTGGTATTATATTTTAAGTCATTTTTATCATTAGATTGTTCAGGCCACTGCACTTTCTTTTTCTGTCGAAAGAATTTCGTCGGCGAAATACAACTGAGTCGGCGACAACTACGGTGTGCTTACTGCACGACATGTGAAATCCCTCCCAAAATGCCGGTTCATATTGCATTCGGGATTGTTAGGATGTTTGCGTGCTGTCCGTTTGAGGCTTGCAACAGCGGTTGTTTGTGCGCACGCTTGTTAGCCCAAGCGCGACAGTGACACCATTCACATAATCCGCTTGCCGGAGCACTTGGCGGATGGATCCTGAAGCTCTCCGTCTGTCGTTGCGTAAAGGTTTCTGTTAGTGGTTCACGAGACGCGCTGTATCTGCTGTGTGATACCTGTTGAGTGTCCGTTTTAGTTGCACTTTAACTTTGCGTTTTATATCTTCCGCGTGTACATGGGAATAACTTATTTACTTCGCGAGCGCATTGTAAGTTGGCAAGCGATTATAAATTCGTTGGATGGATCGGTTGGCGGATCGAATTTATATGGGTTCAGTGCCAGAGCCTTCGACATCACGCACTACATTCAGAATCATAACTGTCAAACTGTTCGGTGTCCAGAAATGATACATATGAAATACACAAGATAGAATGATTTGGCGAAGAAGATAGCAGTTATGAAAATAAAACTAAAACATCCGAGCTATTGACATGAATTGTACAAATTCAAGCAGACAAAATTGGCGATGTTGAGAAGTGAAAGAAGACCCCGCTAGTGCAGGTAAGGCTTACATTGTTCCAGGAAACACTACCACCCTATGCTCGCCGGGTTGTTCCGCACGACATGTCGGCCATCAACGTGATAGTTTAAGTTTTTGTGCCAGCAGACAAATTTCTGTTCTCCGGAAATGAATGTCCATGTTGAAGCTGTTTCTGTCCGATCATTAACGACAGTGTCAAGAGGAGACCAATCTTCATGTGGAAATACCAGATTACTATACCCCGTAGTCTGAAAGCAGAGAATTTCTGACTTGCACACAAGTACAAGAAAGAAAGGAAGATCTTGTGACCAACCAAGGGTACCAGACAACAGTTTTTACAGCCACCAGTCAACAATTTGGATTTAAAACCATCGTCCTCAGGCGGTCTCATATATGTACACATTCATCTGTACAGAAAACAAGTATGCATGTAGTTCAAGAAGGTTATATATTATTCTGATAAGTGGATGCGACATTTGTGTGAATAAGCGACCTCTAGTATGGATAGGAAGCAGTGAACCACTGTGAATAGACCGCAGTAATAAATTATTATTTGTGTTCGATCCGCGATTGTCACTTGCACCATGTTCTTTGCGAACTTCCGCATACGCTTAAACACCTGTTTGAACAAGTAAAAACACGCAGAGGTACCTTGCGCATTCGAACGTAAGGTTTCCACCGCGCGCCCGCTCACCGTTCGGCGGTATAACCGTTTCATCTAATTGCTCGTTCGCCCACATGTTGGTGTTCTGTTTCGGTAATGGACTAGTTGTTGGCTTTTTGCGGTAAGCCCGCCTGGCCGTTCAGGTTCGTTTAGCCGTACAACTACCCTTACGCCAAACAGAGAATTCACTGACTGTTTGCGTGCGCAAAATCTTGTTTTTAAACCACCTCTATGATGATCTTTTGATAGCTCACCAGCCCCTACCTGATAACTGCCTAAGATAACTAGAAAAAAATCAATAAAATGGGGGTGGTGGATGAAAATCGAGGAGCATGAGGACTTGGAGAAAATTAACGGCGAGGAAGTTAGTCAGAGACGGCTCAATCTTCCAGAACCCCGAGTAACTAATGGAGCCACGGGCTAACTATTATTGGTGTCGTCTGATATTTTGTTGATAAGCAATATAGGGGGAAAGCAGTATTTTATAACCCCCAGCCCCCACGATATAATCAGTGGCAGCAGAATTGCAAATCTCCTTTTTGACGTGGGCTTTTTAGCACACCACATGCTCAGCAGTGTTGTGTAGGTCCACGTTGTATCTCACATGCGCTAAAAATGCCTCCGTAACGTTTCTTTTGCAACAACTAGTAAAAAGAAATAGAAGTACCCCCACGCCAGCATACGTACTATTTTCCCGTTTCCAGACATACCCAAGTAAAAACAGACTCAAATACCTACAGGAGCTTGACAACTCGTCGAATGTGAATAAAACTTTGAAACACTCATTTTCACGCTTGTCTAGCATGCGCTTGAGGATTTCGTTTTTTAGACTTCGACAACTTACGGGTGTGTTCTTTGCGTTTATCACTCTTCGAAAGAAAAATTAGACGCCAGCCTCCTTAGTTGTATTCTGCTTGTGCGTCTTCATACGGTGTCCTCTTTGATTAACTATTTCTATCGGCCAAAAGAAGGTAAAAGGTGGTGCGTTTACGAATCCAGCTGCGATTTTGTAAAACTTACATAGTCTTCATGGAGTCTTCTTCGTTTGAAAGGGAGTCAGCTGAAAGGGTTCAACGAGCTAACGTAGGACTGCATGCCTCAGGCCAACTTAGTAGGCAGCGCTTTCAAGATAGTGCCTGTTTTTCTGTAGACTTAATGCAACATTCTAAATTCAGTCCGACAAACACCTTACACGGTGGCATCAGTTGTTGCGGCTCTGTAGACAAAATGGTCCTCGTGAGCTGAAACTGCAGCCCTGTTGCCTTTTGCTGCCAGTGCTCATTGCTTTGTGGGCACAAAATAGATCCACTTTCAAACCCCGAGCTGTCTAACGTTAGTAGTCTCAGGCAGCCTGTTGAGATCACTCGCAGCGTGTGATGTTTTTGGTGAAACTGTTACACTCTCTGATGATAAATAAATATTCTTCCGGGTTGAAGAATGAATTCCACTCGGCTAACCAATCTGGAAATCCTATCATGTCAAGTCTAATAACGAACAAACTTGGACTTCTAGCGATTCTCAGATCATCGACAAACGTAACACGGAGGTGACATTCAAATTGTTGGACCATTCACATAAATCAGTAAAGACAGTGGTTGTTGGACCAACCCGTGTGACACTCCGCCGAAATAAAGATGTTCCTTCATGCTGAATCCTTCAACGCTAACCTTTCATAGTCTTTTGCGGATCACTGTCGCGGAGCAAACTTGCAATTCATCCAATTATAACCTGCGCTACCTAAATGTGTTAGCTTCATCAACAGTAAGCAGTGATTTGTAGAATAACACGTATTAATAAGGTCCATGTAACATGCTGCTACCGGTTCGCTGATGTCCGGTGGTTGTGTTATTTCATCAAAAAAGCATAAGTTGGATAGATAGCGTTTTTTCAATAAGTCTGTAATGGTTCGCGTCCATTGAATTCCTTATGTTAGGTGATCAACAGTTTTATTCATTATGACGGGTTCACGCACTTTTGAAAGGTGCAAGTTAGGTGAACCGGCGGATAGTTTTGCCAACTCTTTAGCTCCACCTTAGTCCGGACCTATAACATTGGCCCCTCTTTAATCCCAGGTCAACCTAACTTATTTGATAGACGGGTTAAAGATATTAGTTGGCAGGTTCGATGATACATTAGCTAGCGGACAGATAACCGTAAAGCGCAACGACAACTTCTCTTGCTTCTTATAAATATCTGTGGTCAAACTGCCGTCGGGGCGCCTGAGTCTAGTTCTCTGCATGTTGCCAGTTTAAAATTCATTTGCGCATAATATCGCTTCTAGCGTTGAAGCCCTGATCAAAAGACTGTTTGTAGGCAGCTCCATTACTTTCCTGCACTTTGATAGTGCGTTACATTTCACGAGGATACATTAGAAATTATCTGTGACCAGTTGAATTTTTGAAGCAAGCGAGAACGTTTCAATGTTCTCTCATGCCGACTCCAAAAGTCACACTCAGCAGCCGGTTTAGTACTTACCTATACTTTCAACTGGAGGTAATCTGAATACAGAAGCTAACCGGCTATCCCAGTTTTTGAAAACTCGCTGGTTTTCCGTTTCCGACACCGGGTAAGGTGTCGAGAGGCTTGACCCTCCTGAGCGAGGCAAAGTTATCAACCAAACTCGTGAGACGCGTTCTACTCCTTTCACCTAATTCACTGCTTACTCACCTTATTCAAATGTCCACGGTAGGTGTGTTTTCTGCACTAATTCACAAGTCACCATCGCCGTATGTTAACGACACCATTTATAGGGCGGCTCAGAACCCCCCGGATGTCATGGCTATCTTGGTCATTCCATAATATTTTTCAACCTAGAGGCGACCCTATGTACAAGCTACGAACATCATTTCAGCCGTTTAGTAACCCTGATTCGAGTACAGCCGACTACTGTATGTGACCCAAGCGCGCGAACTAATCTGTACGTTGCCCGAGAGTTCTGGCATATATGGTTCCAAGTAAGGCCTACTCATGAGACCTACTCGGGACACTTAATCCAATTAGCTTCCAGCCTTTTGACGTATTCAAAACATTCCAAGTGCTTTTACACGCCCCCGAAGAAATGGTTTACGTTGCGCGTCCTCCAGTTTCTCAACCTAAAGACCCTTACACGCGTGCCCCGATTTACAGAACACACAAAAGTCTGGCTTTCTTCTTCCTTCATCAACCCTTTGAACGCTCTTAATCAATACGGCAATCCTCATGGTTCTAACAACACAGCTAATTACCTAAACATTGGGTCATACAGATAATTACTGGATCGAATCTCATGATTTCGAGCTATCAGAAGAAGACGACCTCCTTCCCTTCATCGGTTTATCTGCGAAGTAGTGATAATATCCTGGCGGGCACAAGCCCGCGACCTCCATTTCTGGTTCGGGCAACATCTCAGTAGATACCATAATAGCAAACCTGGTCACCGTGGCTTTTATCTCATTTCATCCATTTTCAGCGCTAATTGGAAGCATACGGGCCACCTCTAATTCAGCACCTCTACCCTGAAGTCCATCCGTACCAGAACTGCATGAGAAGACAGGCTGATGTTTCATGCTCTAGGAACTCACATTTTGAGATCAATCCGGGTTTCCCCATGAGCAAAACTTTTTAGCTGTTCTAAAGTACTGTTACAGGGGAGTATTTGTTCCGGATGTTAGAAGTTTATCTTTACATACATCGCCGTAAGAAGGTGTTTCCTGTCAAACTACCCCTTTTGTATTAATCTTAGGCTATTCGTAGATGCCCGACTACCTTACAGATATTTCATCCATCGGAATCCGGAGGGGTCAACCGAAGCCGGCTAAGGACTTGTCGTTGATCTATGGCTGCCTTTCAGTTGTGCCGCTCTGGGTTGCATAACAGGCTGAGGTTGCGACAGCTTACTTCCGGGTGAATTCCTCATGGTTTTGGCCACGGTTAAGAGTCCACTTGTATGTCACGGAATTGTAGGTTCTGCCAACATTGGTCCTGGCTTAGCATATCTAGATGCATGGGCATCGTGTCATTTTCCAAGCCTTAAAGCCATCTGGACGGGCTCCGGTATTCGTTGTATCACAACAGTCCTAATATCACAAAGGTCTGATCACCAGTTTGCCTCAAGTGAGGGAGCATTATGACCACAGAATTTCTACCGGTCCTTATTGCTAACTGTACTTCGTCTCCATTTCCAAACTTCTGTTGTGGAGTAGTGACAGCCTCACTCACAACTGCTTCGTAGCCATTTTGGCTCCTCTCCGGCCCTTCCTCATAACGAAGCCGGTGATATTTGAACGTTTATTCCCCGCGAATTCGAGGCTGGTTTGAGCGGCGTTAACGACTGATGCACAGGTTTGGGACTGCAAACAGTAATGATGCCGATCCAGTTAGCTTGGTTGTTACAATCTCTAGTGAATGTCCTTTTATCTGAAAAGCAGTCATTCAGGTCAACATATAGCATCGTTTCAGGAATACTGTGAATAGCGGGAGGTTACAAATCGGACATTGTTTCAGGTGAATGATAATTTAACAACACTTTCAAACGGTCATCGAGAGAGAAACCAGTGACATAAATAGGGGGTCGTTTCGGTGATTAATAACTTAGCAAATAAAGAACTGCTGTCCAACGAATACTTGAGAAGACAGCTTGCAAAGCTTCTTGTAACGTCCTCATCGACTGTTACCTGACACGCAAATAAAATGTTGTTCCACGATTCCTGCGTTGGAGAAGAGGTGTGTAGGAATCAAGTGATCACGCAATATTTGGACTTCAAGTTGAGTGCAGATCAAGAACTTCGAGTCGCAAATCATAGTTCACATCCCGCAGGCCAGTGAGCAGTTTGGTGACTGTAGGTCGAACGCGGCTGTGAAACCATCAGCTGATGCGGCCCACCGAAATTTAGGAGCATACTGCAAGATTTCCCAGCTGACCCCGAATATTCACCACACAGTAGCCACTCAGACCGCCAAAACTGGAAGCTTGAATGATCAGCCAAAACTTTCAGCGTCGTAGCATTCGAAGTCACACTCAACTATCCACAGTCGGCTATATGGCAGTGGCTCAGAGTCACACGTGTTCAGTTTATCTCAACAGAGCACCAGTCCCGATCAGTGCTGGTTCACAAGCTCACCGTTTGTCATGTGAAGGAGAAAGACTGTTTCCCGCGTTCCTGTCCCTGTACTGCTCAAAGAAAAGCTGTGTGGAAGGGCTTATGGTGAGTGAAAGTAAGTAAGCGGAACCATCATTTAGCAGCTAGCGTGTGATCATACCAACAACAAGCACTGAAACACACCACCACAGCATTCTGTCGGATGTGTACGTTTAATGGCCTACTGGACTGCAGTTGGTTGACTGTGGGAGACTATGCAAGTCAGGCTACCTCTTGGATATGCGCCGATCGGGTGAGGTTATAAAACTCTCAACCGATCTAGCCGTGTCCACAGCGTTGGGCCATGCGTTCTAGTTTGAACAGGTTCTGATTGTGGAGCAGTTCGGTCTGCAGAGTGACCTGCACGTTATTATTGTGTTCCGGCCAGTGATCCAATAGACGCACACCTTTATTTGGTGGGAAGATGTGACGGTGGATGACCCAGCCTGTAAAGCATTGCGCAGGTAGGAGTTGGTTCTCTTCTGAGATGTCTATAACTCATTGGAGACTGATATAATTCCGCCAGTCTTTATGGGCAAAGGATTGTCCCGGTGACCATATTTCTTCTAGTGGCTCGTCTCTGAACAGATTTGATAAACGCTAATATTTTCTAGGGTAAAACTGACGGTTTCGTTTGCTCCTTTCCATGTGTCGGCGGATTATGGAGCAAACGAAATGGGAAGTGTTTCAGGGTGGAAGGTTTTACAATTTCGTCTCGAAAGACTCAGACTTCTTTGTACCTTTTGGGTCATGGCCGCATAGTCTGCAGACGGATTTAAACCGTCTGCGTAAACGATGGCTAGGCCTCGTTTGCATACTGATGCAGGCAGCTTGTGCTGCCAAGGTGATAGCAAGTGAGGTTCGAATGGCAAATGTGCTTAACCCTACGTTTGTTGAAGTTGACTAGCAAGTCATTCCCCGCAGACTATTAGTTTAGACCGTTTATGTCGTTCTGAATGTTTCCCACACCTTCCGAGCACTATAAGACTCACCAGCGCTTTCTGGTATTGTCACGGAGCTGAGTCGGTGAGCTAACCATGCCAAGCAGTGCAACAGCAAAAGTAACAAATGACAGGGACCCTAAGATGAGTCCTCACGAAACGCCACTGCTGGTAAAGGACCACACTTACAAGTGTCCATCCACATGAATAAGCGCTTACTAAGGCCACAATCACGGAGTTTCCGCAACAAGAGGCAGCGATCAGCCTTGTCAGATGCTTTGAAAAAGTCGGGATAACTTACTTTTATGGCCAGTTCTGCGCCTACAGTTTTGTCCGAAAGTCACGAACAATCAGCACGGTTGTGATGCTCGAGTAACTTCTTCGAAAACTATGTTGATGCTTAGTGATGAGTCCGAGATGTTTGATCGTAGTCCTGATAGATTAATCTAAACTCTTCAAAACCTTTGAGACCACTTGTGGCAATGTTATTTATCGATAGACTGCACGGTCATCTTTGCGTCCACCTTTGGTGGCGGGTGTATCGACTTTCGAAGTTCAGTCATGTGAAAATCCGATCCAACCCTATTCCCCCACCAAATATTCACCGCTGTATATTATACCCTCCTGTTTCTGGCCATTAACTGGACCTTGACCTAAATGTTTTTGTTTTATCGCGTCAATTTTGATAGTTGTGCGAATAGCCAATTGTCGGTTATTGTACTTTGCTTGAGTGGTGCGTGCATCACCTTTTTTGGAGCTCGGCTCGTCCCCATTGTTTTGAACTTGTTGACTGCTCAGGAGAACTCTGTTGGGTATGAATGACATATTATGTGATTATAGTTCATCTTTAGCCTGTTTGGCAGCAAACTGTATTTCTATTACCGAAAACGATCCGTCGATCGAAACTGTTGAGGTTGTCTATCCATTAATTTTGATAATTTGTTCAATAGTACCGTAGCATTGTGATCCAATCTTGTTTTGACTATTTGGGATCGTTGGTTGATCGCTACGCGTTGCTCAACGTCTTCGTGGAAGATCGTACAGTACTCAACAACTGGTCTTCAATCTGTTGAACCCTCGATGATGTCTGACAGTTCCAAGAAACAACCTATGCTGGATGGTCAATCGAATTCGATCGAGCAAGTCAAAAGTGTTATTGATTCTGTCTCATGTTCTGGTTCCCGTGTTAGTGGTAACAGTCGTAGGAGTGTTCAGGCTAGATCCGCGTTGTTACGGGCTGAACTGAAAGAAAGGCAGCTTAAAGAACAAGTTAACCTACAGATGGTTTTATTGCGAGCTAAGTCAGAAGTAGAGGATGCTAGGTTAAACGCTATGCTAGCTGACGAGGAGGAAGATAACTGTAGTGAACATGTGGAAGCAGAAAACAGTGGTGATAGAAGTGAACAGAACCTCCACATTCACAAGTTTCTCGATGATTGTGGAGGTGCGTTTGAATCCGATGGCAGTGCGCACTACAGATCCAGTACCCGCCACGTCGTGTGCAGAAGTAAGCTCCGCACTAGCTCCACTGTCTGCAAGCTTGGCACTGCCAAAAGTGGAACTGGGGTTTTTTGATGGCAACCCCATGACGTATTGGAAATTTTGTGCGACAGTTAGAGCTCAGCCTTGTAATACTAGAGTGTCGAGATGATTGGTCAGAGATATGCCTCTACTGGATGTATTGACTGTACAGGGTCGAGCTACAGAGAGCAAGATGCAATGCGTCTATTGCTAGAACTCGGAACAGCGCGGCTATCGCAGAGCAGGACAGTCTCTGCTAGAACGAAACTTACGGACAAAGCCTTATTTGTGGCTAGGTCTAATGATAGATGGCGGCTGCGCCAATCGGTTAATATGCTTAGTGGGACACAACGTCGAAAGCTCTTAACTATCGCAGAGAGTTCCATACGAATGCCAGAACCTGCTCTAATTGACACTGAGCTCAAATGAACTAATCATGGCGTCAGAACGCTTCAGACTCGGTGACAACGCTGGAGCGCAATCGTGCCCGAGTCTCTAACTTCCTTACACCTACAACGTGAGTGGGCGGAGACTGCGGACCACATTTTTGGTATGGCACGAGAACCGTCCTTTAATGAACTGACCGAGTTTGTCTCGCGTTGCGCGAGGATTGCGCGCAGCAGGTATGGTCAGGTAGTTAATGAAAGTGAACGGAAGACACAAGGACAACTCCGTCGTCTGGGAGCAGTCGTCAAGATACGAAAAGAGGTCCCTTTGAGTCATCCAACCTTTTCGTTGGCCAAAATGGGGCAAAAGACTCTCGTAGCAGTTGTGCCTTATGTTCTCAGAAGCACGCCGTCGAGGTGTGTGATTCCTTTCTCGCCATGGAGGTGCCCGTGAGATGGGACAGATTGACAGATATGTCGCGACACACCTGAATGGATTAGATTGCTTTATTTTGTACCTCAAGTTGTAACCACACCCCGAGCCTATCAGACTCGCACACGCGGTTCACACTCGGCATTGTGTGTGGACCGGCCTGCCAGCTGCGCCGTGGAGCCAATAGTCCTTATAGCGAGCGCAACACGCACAGTAAGCCGTAACTTGAAAAACACCGTTATGAACATCAGGGTGACCCTCAGATATGGTTAGTACCGATTTGATAGGCATACAAGACTGGGTATAATACCGGTGAAGCTTGAATCGGTACATGGTTCAGTGTCTACGTATGCATTCTTAGACCCTGGTTCAGATACTACTCTAGTGAAAGAAGACCTACTCGAGCGTATCGGTGTCTCAGGCGTCTCAGTCTACTCTGTCAGTTACAACTGTGAATGGGTTAACCACCACCCGTTGCAAGAATGTCTGCCTGAGGATTGCTTCCCTGGATGGGCTAGAGACGGTTGAAATAAACAATGCTTATTCAGTGACCGATCTACCCATACGACCTGTGCCGTCGATAAAAGAGGAATCCCAAAGATGGTCACATTTGAAGGATCTTCCGTTCGATGAGATTCACGGTGCAGAAGTGACCATCCTTGTCGGCTGTGACGTGCCCGAGGCTCACTGGGTCATGGACCAGAAACTTGGAAAGCGTGGGCAACCTTACGCAGTTAAATCAATACTTGGTTGGGTTCTTAGCGGCCCGCTCCAAAAAAGGCCGCGAGAGATTGTTTCGACCGAATTGCATTTGTCATGATGGATCTAGCCTGACAGATATGGTCACCACGTTGTACAATAATGAGTTTAACGATACCTTGACATCCGAACCGTCTCTTTCACGTGAAGACCTAGCAGCCCTATCGATCGTACGTAACTCAGTGAAACTAGTCAATGGACACTATGAAGTTCCTGCTCCATGGCGGAATGAGACGATGTCTTTGGACAATAATTGAAGCCTCAAAAGCTGCACAAACTATTGAAAAGGACTACGCACTAACGACGGAATATTCTCGGATTCAACTTGTCAGCGTAGAAGAACGGTAGGGATTGATAGGTAGCATATATCTGCCACTTCTCCCGAATAACGTCAATTGGCTGGACGACAGATTTATGTTTTGGAATTCCATGGTGTCGTTCTTGACCTAAAAGATTCCAATAATCTGAAAATTAAATAAAACCGTGGCGATGCTGAGCAACATTTAGTTACGCGAATCGCAGCAATAATGAATTGAGCACACACGGACGCCAACGTTGTGCACTATGGACTTTGACCAGCGAATGTCCAGCTAACTATCATGTCGACACCATTTCAATCGTTTACTATCGACGAGCGCTGCATATTACACTTGTTAGTATTTCCACATTCACTTCTGACTTCGTTTTGCGAGTGATCACGAATGAGAGACAATTTCAGCACTTGTTAACACTGCATGGAAAAAAGTTCTCTTTAAGGAGAAGGTGTTGTTCTTATCATGAGTCCGCCCGACACTCAACCAATAGGGCGAAAATCCCCTTTACAGGAACTAAGCTAAATGAAAAGGCGGTCGCGATTCACAATGGTGGTGATACTTGCAGGAGCCTAATAAATGCCCTTATGTAGGATGCGGAGCAGACGTGTAGTGGTATCTGACCAAGGTGGCCTGCTAGATGGCAGGGAAGTATGAACTGCGTTGAACGTGATGCCTTCGAGTAATAGTACGCTTTTCCGGTGATAAACTATCATTAACATCAGGTCACACTGATAACCCGTGGTCTGACAGGCACGGAGCTCCTGAGATGGCATTCCGGGATCTTAAATGGAGGATATGGGAAGGCGAAAAATTGGAAAACCTACTGATAACCATTAGTGTGTTGGTGAAAACAGACCAACAATCGTCAGAATCACGGACATCCATGTTATGAGGATTGAATTGCCGTAGCTGAAATGGTACAAGCGAAAATCAGCCCTATCTTTGAAGGAATAACGGGTATTAACGTGGGTCAATCACCGTCAGATAAACGAAAACCGAGCTGCCTGCAAGTGACACGTCACACCCAACCATAGTCACAAAGCAGCAAACTAGACATTACGCGAGCTGTTAATGGTAGAGTGGGACATATTACCCCCAATCACACCTTAATATGGACCATGGATAGAAACGATCACGTGATACCGCTTTCAGAAATGATACTCCGTCGACCGTTTTCTTCCTGAAATAACAACAGAGAAAAAGACCGAACATACATTTCAGTTAGTTAACTAACTGACAAACGTGGCGGTATGGCTTCATCGGAATGTACTTTTATATCTGATGTAAAATGCTACGTGGTCAGAAATTACAAATTAGTTTATATCTCCAAAACCAGGCAAAATTGAGCGCTTCTGTCGGATAACGTATGTATTTTACCATGAACAGTTCGATGGAAGTATCTTCAGAACATGAAATCGACTACGAAGGCCAACGTGAAGCCTTTATTGAAAAAAGACGTAACATTTTTCACAATGTGCAAATATGGACTATTTTTGGGCACACCCGACTTTTCTCATCGCAACACAACTAATAAATCCGAGAAATTCATACATTTGCCCGGAAATATGCATTCTAATTTTTCCGGAAAAAAATTGAAAAAATGTCTTTTGTCGCCCAACTGGCAGTTTCCAACTTCTTTCGTCCTCGAAACAACATACGGGCGATCTATATAATTGTCGGGTTCGGTGGTCTAACGCACACTCACTCGTTCACGACAAATAGGCGAATCTGGTTAAATTGTCAACTTTTCACCTAGCGTCGTCACTGGTTCACTAACAACCAGTGAACGCTATTAATGGGCTCTTTTTGAATCGTTTTGCTGTTTAACATCCGGTCTGACGTCGAAAGTCCTTAGGTCCGTTTTGTTTTTGCCTTCTTGTCGCGTATTCCCACCTGCCAACCATAATTCACTGAATCCTTTCCTTTTTTAACTTGCCTCAACTTATATCATGTACATGGATTCAGTGACCCAAAGTAGGACCTGTCCGTGATCCATTTTAAGTGTTTCCATGCAGGTAGTTTTTATCACCAGCCTAGGCGTATCCACTTTCATAATGCGCAGATTTTGCCCTCCGATGTGATTTTCAAGTATTTTTAGTCTGCAGTTGTTTATACACAGGGTTTCCGGTGGCACCACACCCGCAATCTCCACTGGCCACAACACTAACCGCTCCAAACATCCCTGCTAATTTGGTTGTCCTAATTGCAAAACATACATTCAGCGAACAGAGTGCATCTATCCCCTGCGTATAACTAGGCAACCCACAGCGATTTCACAATTTTAGCATCATCAGACGCACGTATCCTTGCACCTAAACATGTCCGTAGGGTTTCGGTAGCCTCTGTTGACGTCCGCTTCGGACGTGGTACGCGTCGTTTTGCGGCTTCTTAACCTCAATTTCATTGGCGTCATTGGTGCCGGCTTATCCAGTTTTCGGCTTACATAGTACCTGTGGTTCCTAGGCGTTGTGCGGAATTCTTCGGACGGGGCTTGCCCAAACGCACTTATCGCGAAGTGTTTTTGTGTTGGCCAGTTATGAAATTTTTAATTTGAGTTCCGGAATTCTTGAGGGCATACGCACCGGTGTCTGGCGCACTTTGGTATAGTATAGAACGTTGTCTTCTTGAACACATTAGAAATTAATTGCAAAGCATTGAAAGCCTGCGGATCGTTCATGACGTTGCATATGTTCAACTTCCAACATCGCTAGGTGCCATATCTCCATCAGACTGTCTGGAACCTGCAGGTTTCTGTACATTTTTGACACGTTGCAACTCACCAGAATACGTGCTAGAAACTTAAAAAAATTTCTTAAAAGACCGTCACACGAGAGCTCTCTCAAAATATAATCCTCTATCCTATAACAGATATATGGAAATTATCCGTTTTGAGGGATTCGGCTTGAAGGTCGTTCAAAAGGGAAAACGGTCATTTTGGCGCGAATCCTCGTTTTTAAATATTTTTGGAAATTTTAAAATCGGAATTTCAGGCAAAGTACCTACAGTACATCAATTATAAATAAGCAGCGTTACTGAAAAAATTGGAATATATC